>VSDK01028721.1:381850-426809 GCA_009767595.1 Symbiodinium kawagutii
AACTGTGGATTCATCTGTTTCCAGAACAAGGAATCATCAAAGTCTAATCTCAATTGCTTGAGGTGAAAACAAAATCATTCGAAACTTCAAACCTGGCAGTTCCGAGTGTTTTTCACTGCCCCTTTCCTTCAGGCACACCCGGTTGGAGGATTGCAAAACCTCTATTCGTCAAGGCCAGGGCCGGATCCGTCGAATCCATCTCTGCCAGGTCCTGCAATACCGTCGTCTCATCGTGGATCTGTACTTCCACTGGTGGCAGCGCAGCACACGGCGAGCTGCCAAGAACGACAATGGCACGCAGGAAAGTCGCGGTGGCCATGGCAATTCAAACGAGTTAAGTTGTCAAATAGACTTTGCTTCTACATGGATATCATACCTTGACCCTGTCAGTCGAGGCAGGTGATAGTCAGTCGAGGCAGGTGATAGTTTGTTTCTTCGACTTCTATCTGAGTGCGTGAGTGACCCAAAAATGAAACGACTCACCCCGCAGAATTGATAACTGTTGGACTGCCGTAATGGTTTGTTCAAAGGACTCAAGCAATTGGGTATCACTTTTGACATTGACCAATGCTTGGAAGCTCAATCTGATCCAGAAATCATCTGACAATGATCGATGAGAGTGGGAAAAGTGGGATAATCAATTGATCAGTTGATCTTTGGCTTGGCCGTTGAGTGTGAAACAATATGCTGCAGAGCCATGATGCAAAAGGTGTTAGCCAGAAGAATGTGTCCAGGAATGCAATCCCACAGCCCAATCTGCAAAGCCGATCAGAACTGATCCGTAAAAGCACGCGTCCCAGCACAACCCAGCTCATCCAGGTCTAGTTGGTGAAGTTTGCATATCATGTGTCTCTGAAAAGATACCTGACCACTTGATAGATATGAATTCCACTGCCTTCTCTGCTTCCCATCAGAAGAGCGGAACAGTGCTGGAACAAATGAATCTATCGGAATCTCCACCAAGAAACTGTGAAGAAAAGAGTCTTGGAGACATCTTGCGGGAAGTTGTTGATGGAGCCTTTCGATAAGAAAACTCCAGAATCATCCTTGGTTGACAGCTGCCGAGTTGGCAATTCACACTGGCTACAAACAAACCGTCGGCCCCTCAAAGGTGACCGTTGCCTAGATGAAAGGAGGCCTCTTGTCCTGGACTAGGAGCCTGCAAGGAGCGTTGAAAGAGTGGAACACAGTGGAACTCAGTGGAACTGGTCTTGTGAAAAAATGGATCCTGCAGGAAGCCTGATGGACTGGGACTTGGATTACTATGCAAGAAATGTTTTCAGGCTCGCTATCTCACATGACATACCTTGGTCTTCAACAACTGACAACTTGTGTAACAACTTGACCATGCTACAGGGTCTGGTTGAATTTCTCAAAAATACCCTGACTCTTCCGTAATAAGTTTTGACAAGCTATCGTGGATAGCGCATTTTTGCTTGATAAGCCTTGCAACCTTGCAACCAAACCCTGACGCTTGCCACATAAGTCAATATGTTCGGAGCCAGCGTCAAGCTTGTTGGGATTCTTCGGTTTGTGTGCGACCATGGCAGGTCCAGCGAGACGGTGGATCAACGATTGCAATGCCAGCTTGTAATGCTGAAGGACTGGACAGCTTGGATGGTGAAAAACCAGGTGTGACAATTTCATTCTGATATGGGAAACACGTTTGGATACATTTAGATACATTTAGCTTTTTTATGCATCTTTCAAGGCTTTCAAGTTTCTGCTTGTATCAATTTCCAACACTGGGGCTACCATGAACTTCTGCAGCTTCATTATTTGCTGCGGTTCTACATTGCTTGAAAGCCAGGATGTACCGATCAAAGACAGTGTTCACGGAAAGTGGATGACTGTTTCGAATAATTCTCCGGATCTCGAAAGTTGTTTGACACAAAATGAAGAAAACTAGTGCTGGTTGAAACCACATGTAATCTTGTGTTCTACCCACGAATTGGCGCCCTGAGGGTGAGGTATTGTCGAAAAAAGCCCACACCGGGCGTGGACCCCTGCGAAATTCACTGAAGATCTGTGCAGTTCATCGGTGATCCGTGACCAGACCTCTCCACGCATTGTGTCTTCTTTTCCACAGTCTCTCAGCTCCCCTCGATGTTGTCCAGTGAGTCCAAGAAACCCGCGATATTTCGCCCTGGATGAAGAGAGCTCACAGCAAACAGTCACTGGAAAGGCGTGGGGAAAAGGTAGCCTTCAAGCTGGAAAAATCAGGAGTTGGGCTGTCACACGTTGACTTTGTGAAGTGGAGTCTTCCGAATGAAAGTGAGATGCTATAGCTCTTCCCTGGATGTCTCTGGATAGAGTGGACACAAGCTTAAGGAGCTTACATCAGCCCCATGGTACCAGATGTACCAGTCAGCTGTCTTATCCTTTCTCATTGCACATCACAAAATGCTTCAAAACAACATATTGGAAGAAAGCTACGGTTCAAGAGTCCAAACAGGGGCTTCAAAAGCCCTTGTTGAAGCTGCAAAAGGATTTCCAATCATGTGGACAGTCCTTGCTCCCAGCACTGGCTAATATCTGGGCCCATGACCAAAGACCATACCAGATAGGAGTAAGCCAATGAAGACTACAACCTCAAAGAGAAATGGCCAAAGAGATACAAAAGAATCTGTGAGAGATTACAAGAGATTACAAAAGAATTGGCTAAAGACTACAAGAGATTACAGAAGAGATTACCTCAGAGTTCAAATCCAAATATGCAGAGTTTCATCTCTGGACCAGGCTTCCACGCTGATCCCAAACTGGTTGTCATCACTTCTGAGGGCACAGATGCCTCAGCTGCAGGATGTGCCAAGGGTCAGGGTCAACAGGCAGTGGCGGCACCTCACATGGCATAGGATGCCATAGAAGCGCAGCCGCAGCCGCCGCCCCACTGGCAGGAAGCGCTGGAAGCGCTGGAAGCGCTGGCGCGCGCACAGCTGCAACATTCCGAAGGCCCTGAGTCGAGCCCAAAGGTTCGCATGGTGCACTCAACATCGAACCACGAGGGTTTGTCCATAGATGGTGTACCCATGGTGTATCCCCGTAACTGATGGGTTTCCCTCTTGATGATCATTTGGAGATGCGGGATACCAACATCTATGAGCCCTCATCTATCGCAAAATGAAGATAAACCCATCGGAATTCATGACATAACCTTTCAGAAAGCACCGTCAGCCTTTATCCTGTGGAACTCCAATCTCGACTGTGCGCGTGCCGGAGGCTTCGTTTCCGTGACGTGAGGGCAAAAAGGATCTCATGATCATCTAAGATCATTTATATCATGGATCGTTTCACCCGCCCACTCTACAGACTTCCGCCACCTCCACGCGCCCGTTTCAGGAGACAGTCACCCTTTGATACCCTTGTCATTGCGTAGAGGTTTACCATAGCCATAGACCCAATGGTTATTGATTGACTGACTGAGTTTTCTACACGAAGCTGGTTGTGACATAACGAAATTCCTTCTGTTAGGCGACATATTTTGTTGATAACTCCTTTCTGCTGAATGAACGGTCGAGATGTCAACAAAACATAACAGAACCATGTAAAAAGAATAAGCTGGGTTCAAAGAGTCATCCTCCGAAAGTGATATCAAGCCTCCACATTTCCCTTCCGAGAGCTGCAATCAACAACACAACAAACAAACAAATCAATACGCAGGCACTACTATTTGTGGCTGCACAGGCGTTCCCATAATCGATACAAATACAGCACATGGAAGCGCGTGAAACAGGTGAGACAACAACCCAGTTTTGTTCTCCAAAAAAAGGACAGCCAATGACAACTACACAAGACTTGGGACGCTATTTTGGCACCTCAGCTCTCATAATCCTTTGGAATTGCCCTCTTCGTGCCCATGCGAGCATTGTCAAATGACAAGTCATAGGACACTCAGGTCATGCGCAAATGATCCATCCTCGGAGCAAGCAACTATGCCTCAACACCACCCTTTTCAAGCAAGCCGCTTGAGCTTTGGCAATCCAAGACTAAGCAACGACTACACAAGACTTGGGACACTATTTTGGCACCTCAGCTCTCATAATCCTTTGGAATTGCCCTCTTCGTGCCCATGCGAGCATTGTCAAATGACAAGTCATAGGACACTCAGGTCATGCGCAAATGATCCATCCTCGGAGCAAGCAACTATGCCTCAACACCACCCTTTTCAAGCAAGCCGCTTGAGCTTTGGCAATCCAAGACTAAGCAACGACTACACAAGACTTGGGACACTATATTTGGCGGGGAATTGCCAGATCAACATGGCTTTAGCCAGATCAGCGTGAGGGATCAGCGTGAGAGATCAACATGGCTTTTGCCAGATCAGCATGGAGAGATCAATATGGCTTTTGCCGGATCAGCATGGACGGGATGGACGGGATGGTCGGGATGGTCGGGATGGTCGGGATGGTCGGGATGGTCGGGATGGTCGGGATGGTCG
This sequence comes from Symbiodinium kawagutii, assembly GCA_009767595.1. Lineage (NCBI taxonomy): Eukaryota > Dinophyceae > Suessiales > Symbiodiniaceae > Symbiodinium > Symbiodinium kawagutii. The sequence goes on from VSDK01028721.1 coordinate 386,289, forward strand.
GGATGGTTGGGATGGTCGGGATGGTCGGGCTTCCGTGCTAAGCGGAATAAAGAAAATAGAATGGAAGCTTGGTCGGGATGGTCGGGATGGTCGGGATGGTCGGGATGGTCGGGATGGTCGGGATGGTCGGGATGGTCGGGATGGTCGGGATGGTCGGGATGGTCTCATAATCCTTTGGAATTGCCCTCTTCGTGCCCATGCGAGCATTGTCAAATGACAAGTCATAGGACACTCAGGTCATGCGCAAATGATCCATCCTCGGAGCAAGCAACTATGCCTCAACACCACCCTTTTCAAGCAAGCCGCTTGAGCTTTGGCAATCCAAGACTAAGCAACGACTACACAAGACTTGGGACACTATTTTGGCACCTCAGCTCTCATAATCCTTTGGAATTGCCCTCTTCGTGCCCATGCGAGCATTGTCAAATGACAAGTCATAGGACACTCAGGTCATGCGCAAATGATCCATCCTCGGAGCAAGCAACTATGCCTCAACACCACCCTTTTCAAGCAAGCCGCTTGAGCTTTGGCAATCCAAGACTAAGCAACGACTACACAAGACTTGGGACACTATTTTGGCACCTCAGCTCTCATAATCCTTTGGAATTGCCCTCTTCGTGCCCATGCGAGCATTGTCAAATGACAAGTCATAGGACACTCAGGTCATGCGCAAATGATCCATCCTCGGAGCAAGCAACTATGCCTCAACACCACCCTTTTCAAGCAAGCCGCTTGAGCTTTGGCAATCCAAGACTAAGCAACGACTACACAAGACTTGGGACACTATTTTGGCACCTCAGCTCTCATAATCCTTTGGAATTGCCCTCTTCGTGCCCATGCGAGCATTGTCAAATGACAAGTCATAGGACACTCAGGTCATGCGCAAATGATCCATCCTCGGAGCAAGCAACTATGCCTCAACACCACCCTTTTCAAGCAAGCCGCTTGAGCTTTGGCAATCCAAGACTAAGCAACGACTACACAAGACTTGGGACACTATTTTGGCACCTCAGCTCTCATAATCCTTTGGAATTGCCCTCTTCGTGCCCATGCGAGCATTGTCAAATGACAAGTCATAGGACACTCAGGTCATGCGCAAATGATCCATCCTCGGAGCAAGCAACTATGCCTCAACACCACCCTTTTCAAGCAAGCCGCTTGAGCTTTGGCAATCCAAGACTAAGCAACGACTACACAAGACTTGGGACACTATTTTGGCACCTCAGCTCTCATAATCCTTTGGAATTGCCCTCTTCGTGCCCATGCGAGCATTGTCAAATGACAAGTCATAGGACACTCAGGTCATGCGCAAATGATCCATCCTCGGAGCAAGCAACTATGCCTCAACACCACCCTTTTCAAGCAAGCCGCTTGAGCTTTGGCAATCCAAGACTAAGCAACGACTACACAAGACTTGGGACACTATTTTGGCACCTCAGCTCTCATAATCCTTTGGAATTGCCCTCTTCGTGCCCATGCGAGCATTGTCAAATGACAAGTCATAGGACACTCAGGTCATGCGCAAATGATCCATCCTCGGAGCAAGCAACTATGCCTCAACACCACCCTTTTCAAGCAAGCCGCTTGAGCTTTGGCAATCCAAGACTAAGCAACGACTACACAAGACTTGGGACACTATTTTGGCACCTCAGCTCTCATAATCCTTTGGAATTGCCCTCTTCGTGCCCATGCGAGCATTGTCAAATGACAAGTCATAGGACACTCAGGTCATGCGCAAATGATCCATCCTCGGAGCAAGCAACTATGCCTCAACACCACCCTTTTCAAGCAAGCCGCTTGAGCTTTGGCAATCCAAGACTAAGCAACGACTACACAAGACTTGGGACACTATTTTGGCACCTCAGCTCTCATAATCCTTTGGAATTGCCCTCTTCGTGCCCATGCGAGCATTGTCAAATGACAAGTCATAGGACACTCAGGTCATGCGCAAATGATCCATCCTCGGAGCAAGCAACTATGCCTCAACACCACCCTTTTCAAGCAAGCCGCTTGAGCTTTGGCAATCCAAGACTAAGCAACGACTACACAAGACTTGGGACACTATTTTGGCACCTCAGCTCTCATAATCCTTTGGAATTGCCCTCTTCGTGCCCATGCGAGCATTGTCAAATGACAAGTCATAGGACACTCAGGTCATGCGCAAATGATCCATCCTCGGAGCAAGCAACTATGCCTCAACACCACCCTTTTCAAGCAAGCCGCTTGAGCTTTGGCAATCCAAGACTAAGCAACGACTACACAAGACTTGGGACACTATTTTGGCACCTCAGCTCTCATAATCCTTTGGAATTGCCCTCTTCGTGCCCATGCGAGCATTGTCAAATGACAAGTCATAGGACACTCAGGTCATGCGCAAATGATCCATCCTCGGAGCAAGCAACTATGCCTCAACACCACCCTTTTCAAGCAAGCCGCTTGAGCTTTGGCAATCCAAGACTAAGCAACGACTACACAAGACTTGGGACACTATTTTGGCACCTCAGCTCTCATAATCCTTTGGAATTGCCCTCTTCGTGCCCATGCGAGCATTGTCAAATGACAAGTCATAGGACACTCAGGTCATGCGCAAATGATCCATCCTCGGAGCAAGCAACTATGCCTCAACACCACCCTTTTCAAGCAAGCCGCTTGAGCTTTGGCAATCCAAGACTAAGCAACGACTACACAAGACTTGGGACACTATTTTGGCACCTCAGCTCTCATAATCCTTTGGAATTGCCCTCTTCGTGCCCATGCGAGCATTGTCAAATGACAAGTCATAGGACACTCAGGTCATGCGCAAATGATCCATCCTCGGAGCAAGCAACTATGCCTCAACACCACCCTTTTCAAGCAAGCCGCTTGAGCTTTGGCAATCCAAGACTAAGCAACGACTACACAAGACTTGGGACACTATTTTGGCACCTCAGCTCTCATAATCCTTTGGAATTGCCCTCTTCGTGCCCATGCGAGCATTGTCAAATGACAAGTCATAGGACACTCAGGTCATGCGCAAATGATCCATCCTCGGAGCAAGCAACTATGCCTCAACACCACCCTTTTCAAGCAAGCCGCTTGAGCTTTGGCAATCCAAGACTAAGCAACGACTACACAAGACTTGGGACACTATTTTGGCACCTCAGCTCTCATAATCCTTTGGAATTGCCCTCTTCGTGCCCATGCGAGCATTGTCAAATGACAAGTCATAGGACACTCAGGTCATGCGCAAATGATCCATCCTCGGAGCAAGCAACTATGCCTCAACACCACCCTTTTCAAGCAAGCCGCTTGAGCTTTGGCAATCCAAGACTAAGCAACGACTACACAAGACTTGGGACACTATTTTGGCACCTCAGCTCTCATAATCCTTTGGAATTGCCCTCTTCGTGCCCATGCGAGCATTGTCAAATGACAAGTCATAGGACACTCAGGTCATGCGCAAATGATCCATCCTCGGAGCAAGCAACTATGCCTCAACACCACCCTTTTCAAGCAAGCCGCTTGAGCTTTGGCAATCCAAGACTAAGCAACGACTACACAAGACTTGGGACACTATTTTGGCACCTCAGCTCTCATAATCCTTTGGAATTGCCCTCTTCGTGCCCATGCGAGCATTGTCAAATGACAAGTCATAGGACACTCAGGTCATGCGCAAATGATCCATCCTCGGAGCAAGCAACTATGCCTCAACACCACCCTTTTCAAGCAAGCCGCTTGAGCTTTGGCAATCCAAGACTAAGCAACGACTACACAAGACTTGGGACACTATTTTGGCACCTCAGCTCTCATAATCCTTTGGAATTGCCCTCTTCGTGCCCATGCGAGCATTGTCAAATGACAAGTCATAGGACACTCAGGTCATGCGCAAATGATCCATCCTCGGAGCAAGCAACTATGCCTCAACACCACCCTTTTCAAGCAAGCCGCTTGAGCTTTGGCAATCCAAGACTAAGCAACGACTACACAAGACTTGGGACACTATTTTGGCACCTCAGCTCTCATAATCCTTTGGAATTGCCCTCTTCGTGCCCATGCGAGCATTGTCAAATGACAAGTCATAGGACACTCAGGTCATGCGCAAATGATCCATCCTCGGAGCAAGCAACTATGCCTCAACACCACCCTTTTCAAGCAAGCCGCTTGAGTTTTGGCAATCCAAGATTAAGCAACGACTCACAAGACTTGGGACACTATTTTGGCACCTCAGCTCTCATAATCCTTTGGAATTGCCCTCTTCGTGCCCATGCGAGCATTGTCAAATGACAAGTCATAGGACACTCAGGTCATGCGCAAATGATCCATCCTCGGAGCAAGCAACTATGCCTCAACACCACCCTTTTCAAGCAAGCCGCTTGAGCTTTGGCAATCCAAGACTAAGCAACGACTACACAAGACTTGGGACACTATTTTGGCACCTCAGCTCTCATAATCCTTTGGAATTGCCCTCTTCGTGCCCATGCGAGCATTGTCAAATGACAAGTCATAGGACACTCAGGTCATGCGCAAATGATCCATCCTCGGAGCAAGCAACTATGCCTCAACACCACCCTTTTCAAGCAAGCCGCTTGAGCTTTGGCAATCCAAGATCAAGCAACGACTACACAAGACTTGGGACACTATTTTGGCACCTCAGCTCTCATAATCCTTTGGAATTGCCCTCTTCGTGCCCATGCGAGCATTGTCAAATGACAAGTCATAGGACACTCAGGTCATGCGCAAATGATCCATCCTCGGAGCAAGCAACTATGCCTCAACACCACCCTTTTCAAGCAAGCCGCTTGAGCTTTGGCAATCCAAGATCAAGCAACCACTACACAATCATGATCCTTTGGTGTTGCACTTTCGTGCCCATGTGAGCATGGTCAGGATGTGGAAAGCAGTTGGACCAAGGCTTTCTCTTTGTACGTGTCCGCCCTTGGGAACGCAATTGCACATTGAGCAAGAGTGTATTGCCAATCTGGAAGTAATACATGCACATTGTACACATTGATCATGCAATGAATTCCAAAGAATCACGAAGTACGTAGGACTCTGCCCATGCTCGGTGAACAGCTGTGGAAGTTGACGCCAAGGAACTTCCAGGAAACACCGGTGAGCTCCCAAAGCTACGCAAAGCAGCACTGCCTGGGTCCGCAGGTTGACTCTGCCTCTGCTGCCTCTGCTGCCTCTGGTGCCTCTGCCGATCCACACCGTTCACTCTCAGTTGGACAGGCTGCTTGTATCTCTTGGTCATTGAAAAAATAGAAAAGACAAAGCTTTCTACCGACACAACTGCTGCATGCACTTCGGCAGAACTCTTTTGGACTCGGCTGGCACGGTTCGTCACGGTTCGACTTCCAGTCTGTGCTGTCGACCGGACTACCTGCTCAAGGGAAAACTCTTCACCCTCTGTACTGAAGCCTGGGTGGGAGGCTGTGGGAGAAACTTTAAGCCAGAACACTGCGTTTGTCCGGCTCTGCTTTGTCACTCCTCACAAAACTTGTGCTACACGACAAAGCTTTCTACCGACACAACTGCTGCATGCACTTCGGCAGAACTCTTTTGGACTCGGCTGGCACGGTTCGTCACGGTTCGACTTCCATGCTTCCGCGAATCTGTGCCTCCATGCCGTCGTGGAAAACAGCGAAATTTCGAAGTGCTACAGCAGTCTGGCTTCTGTCGGTCTTCTCCCGAGTGGCCTTGACCAGCAGCTTGTAGAGCTCCTTCCAATCGGTTTCCAGGTGCTTCCAACCCAACTTCTTCGCCAAGGAGAGGTCACCTCTTGAGATGCTATCCGACATGTTGGCGGCACTGGTAACTCGCTGAAAGCTTGGTGACAGCGAGGCTTCTTGTATGAACTGCCATGCGCAATTCAACAGCCGGTTTACTCGGAGGTCTCGGCCGAAACCTCGAGTGATGGCACACCGCCCCGGCTCGTTGTCGCAGAAGCACCATACCTGCTTGTCCAGGATGTTTTGGCCCAAGATCAAGCCAATGATCTGGGCCAGTATTTCCAGGCTGTATATGTATGCTCTCCTGGTGGTGAAGTTCGCCATCAGCTCTGGTGGGAGGCTGCCGTTGGCGAAGTAGGTTTGGCCACTGCTGTGGCGGATGACGACTCCCCAGCCGTTCTCCATCAGGTTCGCCGCATCTGCACTCCAGTCGGCATCATCGGTGGCCTCACTGAGGCGGATGCGTCTGTCTCCTGCTTTGAAGAATGCATCTGCGTAAAGCACCGAAGTTGGCTGATCGGTGTAGTGTGCCTCAAAGGGCTGCTGTCGAGGCAGCAGCTGTAGCAACGATGCAATGGCATCTCTTGTGTCGTCTTGCAACTGGCAGTTGCGGTGGTTGAGTGAGGCGGCTGTAGCATGCTTGTACAGCGGGTGCATGCAAGCTCTGATGCTGCTCCCTTTGGTCGCCTCTTGCAGGAACTGAAGCTTCCCTGCTAACTTGGAGGCTTGTGGTGCGGTGAGGGTCTTCTCCTGCAGCACCGTCGTCAATTCGGAAGTGATCTTTTTCAGCCGGGAGGGATCTGGGGCTATCTCGAAGTGCTGGGACTTGGCCTCCATGAGGACTCCTTGGATGCGTTGCTTCACATCTGGGGGCTGCATCTTGGAGGGCTTGAAGCGAAAACCAAAGGATCCCAGGAGCTCATGTGCTGAATCAAAGCCGCTTTGAATGGTCTTGCTGTCCTCCACGGCTGCGAAATCATCAACATAGTGCACCATGGGCACTAGAAGGGCTGCCCTGCAGATCCACATCAAGAAGTCTGCTGTCCTGGAGTATCCCCAGACGCTCCCTGAGGAACCGAAGAGGAGGCAGTGGTGGTGCCCGGGGTGTTATCCGCCAGGAATCTCCAACAGCACGTATGTTTCCCGGGGATTCGCAACTGGAAGTTGCCTATATGCTGCTTCTTGGTCACTTCCCCAGATGCTGGGCTCACCACCGTGTCGGTGGATCCAACGGGCAATGGCGGCAAAGGTGTCAGGCCTGTGGGTGGGAGGGGTGTCGAAGGTCTCGACGGTCTCGTTGTGGTGGGATCTTCGCCAGTCTTCTCCACGGCGAACTTTGAGGCAGTTGTCGCTTCCCACCTGCTCGATTGAGAAGGCGAAGCTGGTCGGAGGGTGGTCTTTGGGGCCCTCGAGCAGCTTGCTGGTCACAGAGTTTTGTCCCACTGGGACGGTTTTGATGCCCCATTCAGGAGGGGCGGTGAAGGGACCATCCATTCGGCCAATCTTGACATCATTGATGATCTCATCCAGCAGCTGTTGCCAGTGTTGATCTGTACGGCCTGTCCGGAGTTTGTGCTTCACGTACTCCAGGTTGTCACGCAAGAAGGTGGAGTGAGGTGTGGGATTGGCATATCGGTCATCACTTCGGGGCTTCCATCCTGCCCCTGCTGACAGTCTTCCTGTGAGGTCGAAGCCGGTCTCGAGCTCCAGGAGCAAGGTGTCATCTGGCCATCGGAACTGTTTGGCCAGGTGGTTCACCAGGGGAAGGTGAATTGTCCCTTCGTGGGCTGGGTCATAGAGTCTTCTGATGTGGGGTTTCAAGGTCAGCAGCTTGGCTTGGAGGTCGTCCTCCAAGTCGGCGGCCAGGGCTCTGGCCTCTTTCACCACCTGTGCTCGGAGGTGAGGGAGATGTTGGCTCCAGCGGCGGTTCAACGCCAGGACTTGGGCCAGTCCAGGTTCCAGGTGCCCCCACGTGCTGTCGGGGTGTGTTTGCGAACCGGCGGTTCTCCAGTGCTCCCACGGGTCTTGTAGGGCAATGAAGTGTTGAGCTGTGTCGGCTCGTTCGCCTGGTCCACAAAGCAAAGGGCTGCTGTGCCACAAGCTGGCCACGCAATCAATTGCGTTGGCGCCCAACGGGTTCATTGCAGCCTCCACTTGCAGAGCTGTGGTCTGTGGAATGGCGAGCAACATAGCTAGCAACATGCTGGCTACGCCAACGTGCCATGAGTTGGCTATGGCCTTGTGTCTGGCCCTGTCTGATGTCCCTTCGACTGAGGTCCATCCGGCTGGGAAGTGATGCATCACTTCTTTCTGGGCTGCCGTGGGGAGGTGGTACTCGCCGTTCTGGTCCTCCCACATGTAGTCGGAGTTGTAGTGCCAGGGGGCGTACTGCTTGTTGCCATCGCACCAGCGTTGATGTGTGGCACTGTCAATCTTCCCTTTGGCACTGCGGGGAGCAGGGCGACCCTCTGCAGTCTCTGCCGGGGTGGTCTGTGTCGGCAGAGGCTTCTGCTTGCTCCAGCAAGCAGGGGGGCGCCAGCCTGTGGGTCCGGCTGGGATTTGGTCTTGTGGGACCTTGACATGCAACAGAGGAGCATCATACTGCCAACTCCACTTCGCCTTGGGGTCGGGGGCCTCGTTGGAGTCCGTGTCCAGGGTCAAATCACTCCACCACATCCGTGGGCGAGAGACCAATCCAAACATGGCTGAGTCCACCTGCACCGCCTTGGCCTCCAATGCCTCTTCGAAGTAGCGGATGTCTTGTTTGCGGTGGGGTATTACGTTTTCCACCAACCGCAGCAGGTGGCGTTGCCTCAGCAACGGCTTCAGGCGCCGCATCCATTGGATCCACTGTTCAAACTTCTGTCCCTCTGGCCCATCCTTGCCAGCACCTTGGTCTCCTTTTATGCGACTAAAGTCGGGGCACGGTGGCCCTGCCGTGGCCACCAAGCTGCACTCACCCGATGGGTCAAGGGAGTTCAAGAGGTCGGCGACCTGCTCCGGTGAGTCCTGGAAGATGTCGCCTCTGTGGATGACGTCGGGGTAGTGCTTCTTGGTGATGTTGCAACACACCTGGTCGCACTCCCAGGCGATGTAATGGATCTCTAACTCGTGGCGCTTCAAGATGGGTTCCATTGCGACCCGGGCCGCGCCAATCCCATCGAAGAAACTCAGCAAGATCCACTTCTTGGCGGCCGGCCGGGGGATTTGCTCTGGTGGAGGAAAGCTGAATGGTGCCCGTGGTGACACCACGTGGGAGGGAGCAGCCTCAGTCCTCTGCCTCTTTGTGGCGGGTCCGCCAGGGTCGGGTACCCTGTCTTGGCCGGACAGGGCCCCGTGCTGTCCCTAGTGAGCGGCTTTGTCAGAGGCCTTTGGCTGGCCATCTGACTGGGCAGCTCTGCTGCTGCCGGGGTTCCAGGACGAGCTCCAAGATCTCGAGGCGGTCCAAGGCTCGGATCGATGCTGTCCGCGGCCGTAGTTGGAGGGCTCCTGGTTCCATGTCCGCTTCCCTTTGCCTTTGGAGGGGGCTGCCGGCTTGGCTTCTTTTCCAGATCCCTTGGGCTTGGGCAACTCTTTGTTCAAGGCCGCCTGCAACGATGAGTTGTCCTCCATGATCTGGTTGGCCACTACGACAAAGGTGGTGCCCTGGCGCATCTGGAGCGCCATTTTCCAACTGGCCTCAAGCCAGTAGCCCTTCAGCTGTTCCAGTTTCTGAGGCTTCGACCGGAACTGTTGGACCCACCATCCTGTGTAGCGGATCACGTCCAATTCATGGGCCATCTTCACGAGCACCCAGCAGTGGCATATAGCTTCCATGGCGTCCATCAAGGACAGAACGCCCTTGGGGCTCCACCCTGTCTCATCCTCAATGACGATGGGGTTCATGTCCTTGTCCACCGTCAGCTTGTGTGGGCTGCTCTTGGGTTTGAACTGGGAAGAGAGGGGATTCAACTCGCCGGAGCTGCTGAAATGTCGTGCTTCGAGAATCTCGTGAAGCAACATTGGGGTGAACATCTGGCTGTGATGCACCTCATGCCAGCATCGGCTGACGATGCGCTCAGCTCCCAGCAGCAGTTTCATTGGGAACTCCCTCTTGCGTCCCCCTATGGTCGTCATCTCGTAGTCCTGCACCAGCTGTTGGAGGACTGCATGTGGGATCTCCTTGGGCACTGTCGCGGCTGCCCTCGCCGCAGTCGGGTCTGCTGACCCTGTCGCAGCCACCGGAGGTGGAGCTGGCTGCGTGGCTGCTGGCTTGTCAGCCATCTTCCTGGCCTGCTGCCACAAGAAGCGGAGGGCCGCCTTGGCCAAGTGCAGCTGTTCTACAGGCAGCTTGTACTCCTTCCCCTCAATCGTGGTTCCCTCTGACCACGGTTTCCACAGAAGCTCATCCACTTCTGCATAGGAGTCGGCCACTGCTGCCAGGACTCCATGGTTGGCCAACTTCCTGGCCTCCAGGTACTGCAGTACCTGAGCATCGATGGCAGCATCTTCCGCCAACGTCTGCAGGGCCTCCTTCATGGCGGCACGACCAGCTTCAAGCTGGGACCGGAGGTCGCTCGAATTGTGGTTGGCATTGGTCGCTTATGTTACAGCGTGTGTCCCTTGCAACCCTAGTGTGTGTCAGTGGTATGTGCATGTCACATGTGCATGCCCACTCAGCCGGTTACCGGAGAGCCTCACTGCATGGTCACGTGAGTTGGCAAGATGGCGCAAGCGAGGCAAACGATCTTTCAAGAGTTAGCCCAGCGGAATGACTAGTAGGGGGTTTCCCGGTTCAGTGCACAACAAACCGATCCACAGCATGCCATTGGTGACGACGATGCACCCAGCGAAGTTCCTAGTAGGGGGTTTCCCGGTAGCAATCAACACAGTGACCGAAGACCCTCAGAAACCTACATGTCCTATTACGCCTGGCCAAGTTAGACTGGTTGCAGTGGCGCAGCAGGTTGGGTGCCTGTTTGTCACTGTGATCATATGATCATGCCTCGCTGTCTGACGAGGATGGTGGAGCATCTGGCTCCGAAGACGATGAGGAATCACTGGCAGTGAAGTCCTCTGGAAAACATCGCTTGCACAGAGGTCCATCCTTCTGTGTGCGAATGAACTTTGAAATGCCATAGTTCCACCCACACTTGGTGAACCAGTTGGAAGGCGGGACACTCGCCTCAGTGGGGTCGGCTATGTGGATCTTCTTCCCCAGGACGTAGGGCGATGGAATGTTGATTCGCTGCATGCGATCAGCCAGTGCGGCAACGCTCTGTTGCAACACCTCCAAGTCTTTCTGCTTGGCCACGGACGGCAGGTCAGCGGCTGGCTGCTGTCGTCGAGTTGGCTTGGTCTGTGTCTCCAAAGGTTCTTCGTGGGGCCAAGGCTTGGGTGGCTGCAAGGGTTGAGCCGGCAGAGTCAACGCTGCCTCCTGCACGTACCTTTCTATGGCCCGGCTTGACCACCTCCCCAGAAGCATGATGGTGTGCAAATGCACACCATGGGTGGCCAGAAACTGGCTACCGGAGATGCGCAAACTGTGACCGTGAAACCGGTGCACCAAAGTTCCCTGGGAACCCAGACGCATCAGGGCCACGTTGGCCTTGTCCAAAATTCGACGGATCTTGTCGATGGTCTCCGTCTTGGTCATCTCCTGGACGTCTGGCAGGAGGTCTGTCGAGGGAAACAAAGGAGCACCACCCGCTGCCTGCGGATGAAGTTTGAACACATCCTGCATGGCGTGGTACGGGCAAAGCGGTTCCCGTTCTTGCTTGCAGGCACAAATGTGGGAGCGTTCAATCATCGACCCTTTCGGGTCTGTTTTTGAGACCGGTAGGCACCATGCCACCTTCCGGTTCTCCGATTCAAACCGGACATGTTTCATCAGGGCCCCAGCTAACTCGATTTCTCGAGTGAGAAACCAGCAGCCCAGGATCACCATCAAGAAGTCCATCTGGTACTCTGGGAAGTCGGGGGCATAGAACACCTGACGCAGGTCGGGCAAGGCGAAGCTATCCTTCAACTTCGATGGGCCCAAGCCTCGTTCAATGGACCTGGCGGTGTCCTTGATGGCCACTGAGACCGCTGCAGGGATCTCACCGTGTTCCATGACATGCTGCTTGGAGGCTGCCGAGAAGTACAGCTTGCAGGACTTGTATCCACCAGCTTTCAGGCTCGCCCCAACCTTGTAGATGACATCCGGGGTGAGGGGCCACGGCTGGATGTTCCATGCCAGTGCCAGTTTCTGCCACGTTCGAATGCGACTCGCCACCGGGTCATGGTTGCTCCGCGCATAGATGTCGTCATTCAAGTCCTGCAAGGTCTGTTCCCGATTGTTCGGGTGGGCGGCTTCCAGAGCACGTTTCAGGTTGCCGGGCCCCTTGGGCCGCAGCACTGGCATGTCGCTTCGCCGAGCGGGGTCTGGGGCAGCAAGGGCTGGAGGTGTCGTAGGCTCGGGCACAGCAGCGACCATGCTGCGCATGGACTGAAGGGAGTCCATTTCTTCGACAGAGAGTCCCAACTCAACCCATTGTGCATGGTGCTGGAACAATGCCGACGGGGTCGTCCATTGGCGTTCCACCAGGTCAGGCAAGATGCGGTCGGCCTCGACTGACGAGACCAAGGCAACTAGGGTGCCGAAGGAATCTTGAGCCATGGTGGCTCTCACCGGAGGTGAAGTTGACTGAGTGAGTCGTTGACTGAGCCCACGCTATGTCTGATGCCTAGTCCCACCGGAGGTGGGTTGTGGTGTGAAAGAACCCTGGGTGTCTCCTGCAGGGCAAGTTGAAAGCAGGCAACGGCACTGTGAACATGAGTGCACTGCGAACACACAAAGGGCGTCTGAGAATGGGAAACCGTGCAACTGGTCGCTTTAGAAGCCATCGGTGCTGTGCACTGCTTATGACAGCATGCGGCCCCTTTTTTCTCGCGGCAATCGGAAGCCGAGGTTGATGCCACTAGCTTCGTGGCTAAATTAAGGCACAGGCACTGTCGTGCCCTATGTTACAATTGGACTTCACCGGCGGTGAGCTCAAGGGGTGGTGGCTGGTGCTTGGAGACGGTTGCGATTTCGAGCTCGACCGACTCGAATCATCACCAAGTCAGAGACCACCAAGTTGCGGGTGTCAGTCAGCCACCAGGCCTCATTGATGTCGTTGTTGAACGTGGCAAATGCTGCCAACTGTTCCAACATCACGGTGAGGCGCCCCAACTCGTCGAGCCAGATGTTTACGGCCTGCTCGTCCAAGGGTTGCACCGCCAGGTGGATCGGGATCTGAGGCCTCCCTGGAAAGATCCAACCACTGGCAGATAAGCAATCTACGTGTTCCGGGTGGGTTTCTGTGTCTGCGCCCCGAGCGCTAGCAAAGGCTGCCGCCAAAATGGCGTATGGCAGTCTATAGCCCCCGATATCAATCAGGGACCCCATGCGACTGCAGGCTTCTTTGCAATCTTCAAAGGCGTCATACTCAGGCTCATTGAAGTAGGTCCGCAACCACCTGCAAAGGATGGGAACGAGGACGCCAACCATCGTGTCGGCCTCGCTAGCCGCCATGGCTGCAACACAGTCGTCAGTGCTGCTAGAAACTTTAAGCCAGAACACTGCGTTTGTCCGGCTCTGCTTTGTCACTCCTCACAAAACTTGTGCTACACCACAAATGAAAACAGTAGGAAAAGATATTGTTCACTGCTTGTTTCAAATCTTGCACCTTTTGCTGGGCAACGTGCTAAGGTCCGGCTCCCTCGTGGCTTCCGGCCTGAAAAGACTCATCAGCCCCAGCAGCCCCAGTGACTTTTGGTCTTCAGATTTCTCTCTGATTGTTGGCGAGTGCATGTTAAAAAGTGAGCCAACGGGTCCCTCATAGGGGCATAAAGTACAAGAACAACTCCGATTAGCACTGGCTGCCGATTCCAAACGTACATTGTGAAAGGAATCGGTGGCCTTGTCATTCCAGGGCGTGCCGTCAGATGTTGGAGTCACAATACCAGGCCACAGTTCAGGTTCATCCGAAAGAATTTTACAGATGTACCTTTAAATGGCGGTACCTCCAAATTATCAGTGTCTCGTAGTTTCTCTACAGGATCATTTAATGGATGTCTTAGAGGAACGCCCCATGATATACCCCGATTGCGTGCGGGACTGCCATTGCACACGTGACCCTCTTGCATCCAGTAGCCTGAGTTGCTTCGTCCGTACATAGCTGGAAACGGAACAAGTGCAGCGTAGAATTAACCAAATTGCATGTCTTTTTTCCCAGACAAATTGAATTTGATTGCCTTTTGGCTCCAGCAAATATGTAAAGTTGTAAACAGAAGTGCACAGGCGTACGGAAAGGACTGAGGAAAACAATCAAGGAAATCTTTGAGATCAGTAATTGATCCGTTGGGCAAGCGTACTTTTTGGCACATCTGGCTTCAGTGTTCAAGAAACATGACAGTTTGTTTGTTTGAAATATGTGCCGTGCTGTAGGACCGAAGGCATGACCCACATGTGCACACATAGGTTGTGCTTGATGCCTTCACGTGGAACACATGAAGATCTGCCAGAACTGGGATTTGACCATGGAATTCTTCTTCTCTGAGCCGAGAAGACAATACACCCCGCATGATGCAAATTGCAGGCAGTGGAGTTGTAGCTTGTGGCCTTCCAATCGAAGCTGATCGATTTCTTAGAAAGTTACCATGACCATTTTGAATGAGAACCCAGTTCACTCACAAAAAGTTGATGCGTCTCATTCTTCTCTACATCCGTAAGAAAATCTCAGTAGATGTGTGCAATTCATCTCTCATTATCAGGGCTCACCCCGATCTGCTCCCCGGCGCAAAGACTTCTGCCACGCAATGCAACAACAACTGGTCGACAGGCGAACTACAAATCTAACTCTGAACTCAAAAAATGAAAGTATCGCTTCAATGCGTGAAGATGTGGCAACCAAGCTATGGCATCGAATCTTGGAATTCTGCAGATTTTTTCGCACGGAGGAGGGTGTCTTGTGGCCCCGAGGGCTGCCATCAACCTCTGGCTTTCTTCTCCTGGAGAGTTCAGCGAAGCTTCTGGAGTGTCAAAGCTTTCATGTGCAAATGCTACTGATGGTCCCCTTTCGGTCCCTTGCTTTCTTCATAAGCCACGCAAATCATTTGGAAAACGTACTATTCCTACCTCATCAAAATCTATATACCTCAAATTCCAATGGGAGCAAGGGAATGGGCCAGGGCCAAGAAATTGTGCTCAGAGATGCACACTCCGATTCTAGACAGAAACCTTTGGAATCAGATCTCTTTGCCAAATCTTTGCCTCCTTCTTCTTTTTTTTCTCCTTTTTCCTGACACCAATATCAACATGCCAAAATATTATGCAGAATAACAAAAATCGCAGGCATCCGAGAAAATCAAACTTCAAAAGCACGAAGCTTCTGAATGCACAAGAGTCACTCGCTGAGCCACCATGAGAGCCCGATAGGGCTTTGAACCCTCAAAGTTCTTGGGAGTTTTGTATGCCGCACGCCATTCGCGAATCGATTGGCTGGACGCTCAAACCACATGGTCTAACGCTCTGCTTCGGCAAAGCTGTGTGTTGTACATGTACCTCGTCTGATGCAGCTACCTGCAGAACCCAGTTTGTGGGCCTGAAGGCCATGTCTCTCGACCTTTTCAAGTGACGCTCTGCTTCTGTGTCCGTTGGTTCACTGGCAGGTCATTCCACACCTCCGCTTTCGTTCAGCATCATCCTGAACTCCTTCAGCTTCAACCACCTTGATCCAAGGTTTGCAAAGCACAAAAGAGATCGTAAACAAAAGAGACGCAGGGGGTGTGCAAGTCAGAGCAACTCAATAATGGCACTGCATTTAATCAGCATCGCAAAGAAGGTATCAATCATAAATATGATCCTAGTACCACGAGATTGTATGTCTTCTCGAAACATCTTGACTTTGAAGTTTTGAAACACTTGTTGGCGTCCTCAAGCACTTTTGGTGGTTGTCTCATATAAGCAGAGAAAGCACAACCTAGAGCACATGCAGAATGATGTTTGGAAGAAGTTCACACTCAAGTCTGAAAAACCTTTCCCAAAGTGTTCTGTGGTGGGGAAAAACAGTAGACTTACTCAGCTGTTTTGGAATGTTTGTTGAGAAGAGCCGTAGAGAATCCTAGAATTTCCAAATTCGACGTGCAAATTTGCATCTTCCAAAGACACTTTGGACACTTTGCACACTTTGGACACCGCACTGGCTCAGGTACTGCGTTCGCTGCAGGCGGAGCCTTCCAAAGAATGAGAGCTGCTCAGCTCAGCTCTCCCAGTCTCTCGGCTCTGCACCAACGACCAAGGCACCTGAAGGCACCTGATGCAACGTGATCTACGCATTCTACGCCCAAGTCACGCCTCCAACGTCGTCTCTTTCTTCCTGCGTCTAAGTCAATGGATCAGCAAAACTGGCATCGATGTGCTACCATGAGTGGATGCGTGCACAGGCTGAGAAGAGCTTCATGTCAACTGACGAGTGATGACATGAAAGATTTTTCATGGCTTTCTGTTAGACCTTCACTTTCTGTGAAAAAACGGTAGTAGTCACGGTGTCAAACAGTCTAGGACCAAATATATTTGTTTCCATTCAAACAGTCTCTGCTTATGAGAATGACTTGAAAAAAGTCAATGCTCCCTGGACCCCGGGATTGTCCTCCGTTTTACCTGCGCGCAGTGCTGATGAAGTTCAGTCCGCACACCAGGGCAGATTGTCTTAAGGCATGGAGTAAGGTTCTACATCTCTCCGTCTACCAGGCAACCTCTTGAGCACGTTATGCAGAACAACAGCTACCAGGCATTCAAAACCTTTAGTAACAAATCCAGAACTTCTTGCTTCTTTGCTGGATTTCAAGAACGCAGAGAGGTACTTCGTGCCTCTTTGCTGGATCTTCGGAACTTACTTGCGTGAGAAGTTTGAATACATTAACAATGTTAAAATTGGGTCTGACAACAACTTCTTGATAGCTCACCACCTGAAGAATCAAAGTGTATACTGGATAATATTGACGTTCATCAATTCATCATTCCAATGTCCAGTTGTTTTCACTTTCTATTGCCACCTGTTCGTACCCACTGGTGCTTTAAAACCACCCATGATGTCACCATTCCGACGCAATAATAAGTTGGATGCCTGGCCACCAAAGTAAGTTGCCTGGAATTGCTTCAAGTACAGTCCTCTACATGCACTCGTGCAAACAAACGCATCATACGATGTTGTGTTCAATGCAGCAATGTACCACTAGATTCCATTGGAATCTTGACAGCTTCCAAATCTGCACCCACTGCTTCGGGTGCACAACACGCTATGAAGCTCACCATCACCACCAGGATACAAATGTCAAGATCAAACGGCAAAGTCCCGCAAAGTGTCTTGCATTGCCCTGCTGTGGAAGTGCTTCCACAATCAAAGTCGACATATACCCTGCTCAAGATCATTGATTTTTGCATCATGTTTCCACACTTTGAACCATTGGTTTAGTCGGGGAAATGATCACCAAACCACAGATCATACCAAATGATGAACCATTCCCATCATTCACAGATTGTGAACCGTCATACTCAAAAAATCATCAGCGACCATGACTAAAAATCATTCACCCTTATGAATCGCTATCAACCACCAGTAACCACCCACCATCAGCCACCATCATCCGGTGACCACCCCTATGAGTCGACGACCATCCACCACCGTTCTTCCCCACGGATCCCCAGTCCTCAGCTGAGTCAGCTTGGGGAGGCGCCGCCTCCTTGCGCTTCTTGGACCTCAGATCCCAAGTGTGGCACAGTCACACACGGGTGATGGTTGATGGTTGATGATGGATGATGATAGTTGGTGGGTTAAAATGATGGTGAAAGTATACTGCATGATGGCTATTGAATAATGCTTCAAATGATGTTCAATGATTACTGAGTGATGCCAGATCTTAGTGGAAACAGCTGATTCACTGATTCACCCCTTCATGTTCAAGGCTTTTCGACCCTCATAGCCTCCCAAGATCTCTCAAGCTACATGCATGTATGTTGCTGCAAGATGAATCAACCGCTCTGTTGACAGGCTCACTGTCACATACTCATTCCGTTGAGGTTTGGGATTTACGGAGCAATATCGTTTTGCGTTTTTTAGCTTCATTTGTAAAAATTGATGCCAGAAAGGGGTCATGTTGAACTAAGATCAAGGTGTGGTCCAAAAGTGATTGTCCATGATGACATAATGATGGCGTTCAACCCGTTCATTGCTGAAGTCTTGTCTAGGTTTCAGCTTAGTCCACACATTTGACAACAATTTATTGGGAAACGAGGTTAAACACATCCAAACCACTCCGCCCACCCCCTACCCCGCATGTAGAATCAATTTCAACATAAAGTGCGAATGAACCATTAAGCAACCATTATGTAGCCGCAACAAATCATAGTTTTAGAGCCTCATGTTTATTGCAAATGTAATTGTCAATACGACCGTTTTTGACTACTCTCACCTTTTGGGAAGCCAACATGACTTGAAGATGCGTGGAGACCTTAGGTTTTAATTTCAAGAAACAGCAGGCGCAAACATGTAGTGGGAACCCATAGCCAGAACTCATGTCTGCAAGACATTGCTATGCCAAGTTGGATGGGTGGAATCCATCCTCCGGCAGTTTGAAGATTGGGGCGTTCAGGTCATCATTTTCCCTTTGGCAATGATAATTTCGAACCTATAATTGGCAGTGAACAATGACGGCGTTGACAACTAGGTGTTGCTAATAATCCTGAATGTATCAAAATGAAGGATATATCAATCAACAATCAAAGAAAAAAGCAAATGGCTTTTAATTTTAGGTGACACACCTAGTATTATGAGAGATGTTGGTCGCTACTCCGTCACCCTTTGCAGCTTTTGTAATCCACTGTCCAAGTGTTTGTCGCTTCAAAGACATGATTGCGCTAGCATCTTCAGATCTCCGCAGCGGGTTGGAAGCACAAATGTTTGAGAAGGCGTGAAATGTTCACAGTATACACTTCGTTGTTGTTGCCGTCGTTGTTGTTTTTACTGTCATTGCTGCTTGTATTTTGTGTGCATTTTTGTTCGCAACCATTTTCCAGGCGAAAGTCTACGGTCATCATTCCCCTCAATTCTACAGAGAGAGAGAGAGAGACTGGCAAATGTGAACGAACTAATATCCAAAACAGGCTGGTCCTATGTGGTGTGACCTAGGCATTGAGTACACAATTTCAGTTTCGCTTCATTTCTGACCCCGGAGGTCAATCCAAAGGCGCGATTGGCCCACTTCCAAAAAAAAATACATTGGTGTCTGCGAGCAATTATTCAAACGCTGAAGCAGCGTTCTAGGCCGGACGTATGAGTTCATGGATGGTAAATATGCATTATATGTATCCCTATAATTCCATTTGGGACTGGAACCTGCAGATTGCTTACTCAGGCTCTGAAGTCAATGGACAAAGATAAGTATGCGCAAACCAAATATCTTTCAGGCCAGACACGCATTTTTTGTTTCATTATTGGAAAAAATGTGCCAGACAACTGTTTCTATTGAATATGAGCAAATATGAGCAACCATCGGTGCAGACGAACGAGAGCAAAGGAAGTGCAGACAAACTCTGAAGTGCAGACAAACTAGTTCGTCTGCAATTGGGGCGCAGACAAAGTGCAGACGAACTTTGGGGCACAGACGAAGTGCAGACAAACTTTGGGGGCGCAGACGAAGTGCAGACAAACTTTGGGGGCGCAGACGAAGTGCAGACAAACTTTGGGGGCGCAGACGAAGTGCAGACAAACTTTGGGGACGCAAACGAAGTGCAGACAAACTTTCGGGCGCAAACAAGGTGCAGACGAACTGCAGCTGAACCAGTTCGTCTGCACTTGGGGTTGCAGACGAAGTGCAGACAAACTTTGAGGGAGCAAATGAAGTGCAGACAAACTGCAGGGCGCAAACAAACTGCAGAGGAACTGCGAACGAACTGGTTCATGTGCACTTGAGGGCGCGACTTAGACCGATTAAACCGTGCTTGCACCGGTCCGGAGAACATTTGATGAATTCACCACAATATCCACAATAGAAAATCTTTGAATTTGTCCACCACCAAATCCATCTGAAAGAAGACCGGTGCCCTACAGTCCCAAAAGTGTTCATTCACACATTTCTTGCGATGCAGCTGTTCTTTTGGATTTTATCGAAGGACGTGACTATTCTCGCAAGCACATGAATCAAGATGGGTCCGTTCTCTGACTGCTGATAGCTGGAAGCCTTGCGTATTTCCTTGACGCTGTCCTTGCTTGCGAATCAAAAAATTGTGGAAAACAAATTGAGATGACGTTGCGCTTCACGCTTCTCATGAAAAGCTTTGCATGAATTGCGAGTCCCTGCAGCAGATCTTGCAAGTGAGTCGTTGGCCGGTGACGCAGGTGCAGTCCTTGCTGCGTGTTGAAGCACTCATTCGTTTGCGACGATCGCTTGAGATCACCACTTGATAAAGCAACCAATCAGTAGTTGCCCAGGTCCATGCGTGAAAACTATGAATATTAACAGAATCTACACACACATTCACATACATATGTTTAAGTATGTTTAATCTTTATTAGAACACCTAATTTGATGAAGGCCTTTAATAGTCCACTGCGTTCTGTCTTCAGTTGGTCTTCGCTTCTCTTTAATCATCAAGCAGCAGCAGCAGCAGCAGCAGCAACGCATTTGCAGGCGTGGCCTCATGAGCAAGGTTGCTCAATGTCATTCAAAGATATTGAAAGTTTCAACGAATGAGCCATCACCACTACTTGGATGCCGGTCATGTTTTTCTGATGTCATTTGCCAGGGCTGATCATCAAAACAAAAAATATCTATCATGAGCCAAGAGCTATTGGCCTGGTAGTGGTAGCCCACTGAACTAAGAACAAAAATGGAGCAGTCAATGCTGCCAATTTCTGCATGATAAAGACTTGGACACCCGCAGCCTTCAAGAAAATAAAGCAATGTGCACGCTGTGTTCTGAAGACTTGGCAGCGACAGGCGACAGTTGTTACCTTAACAACTTAGTTTGCCTCATTATTTGCCACATTGAACCTGCTTCATTGCGATTTCATATTTCCGCTGTCAAATTCGCGGAAGTTTCTTATTAGGGTCAGCAGTACCGCTTACAATTTTCAGAAAAAACCTTTGCCTCATTATTTGCCACATTGAACCTGCTTCATTGCGATTCCATATTTCCGCTGTCAAATTCGCGGAACGGATTCAATCCGAAACACACCCGCATTATGGTGGATGATTCTGGCCAATGGTTGATAATGGCTATTGGGTGATTGTGGGACAACTGCTCAGATGTCGCATTGGCTAGTGGACAATAAGATTTGTGGATATTGGATACTAATAGCGGGCAATTTTCGAGTAATGTTGGTCATCTGCGGTAGTTTCTTATTATGGTCAGCAGTACCGCTTACAATTTTCAGAAAAAAACATGTTAATTACGCCCATTTCGATACTGTGAACTCGAACACTTTCGTTTTATCAAAATGAAACTGCATTGCTGAGCTCTTACTGGACCAACCTCGAGCCCGGCTGAACTAACTGATTTCTTGAGGTTGCAAACATGAGTTTGGGCTTCCATCCCCGAACACGCGTCTGCACATAGTGTTTCTTTGAAACCCAAAGTCTCAACGGAATCAGTACTGTCACACATCTCAGTTTCGCACTTCATTTCCTCGATCTCCTGGCATCACGCTTGTTCGATGCTTCCAGAGCTTGAAATCGACAGACGTTCTCAGCTAAGCGTCTGAAACCAGAACTGAGGTGCATAAAAGTAAAGAATGTAAAAAATATTACATATACTGTAATTTCACGTAACAAATCCGCTTTTTCTGTGGCAAAAGCCTTTAGCGAAGCGTTTCTGGCTGAGGGTAGCGACGTTTTCAAAGTGGCCCGCTTTGCAACTCTCGACAAAGACGCACCCCCTCCCAGACCATCCTTCTTATATCGCTCCACTTCTGCACGTGTCCTGTGCAAAGCATCACTTCCGCAAAATGATGAGGCAAAGTCAAGCATCCAGATGCGGCTCTCAAAGCTATTACTCTCAGCATTCAAGAATTCACCCAGAATTCATTCAGAATTCATCCAGAATTCATGAAAGGTCTTAGTTGGAATGTTTGCCCTCTACCTATGCATGTTTGAGAGCAGTGGAATTAGTGAATCCTGTTGAGCCGAATAACTAAACTGCCTGGAAAAGCCAGGCTTCTCCCAGCTGAGGCTTCTGAGGCTAGGCTTAGGTTCGAACTCTTTCAGGCTTTGACCTAAGTCAGTGAACCTCGGAGTAGGAACATTTGCGTGTCTTGATGCAGATACCATGTAAAAAACGATGCAAACATCAGCGTACAAGTCTGGACCTCGAGAGATGTATTGCCCTTACTGGGATCTCAACTGATGTCGTAGCAAGGCACAGAATCAAAATGATGGTGGAAGAGGGTGACAAGCCAACTGTTCACAGATAGACAAAGGCTAGCCAACAGATTTTGAGAATCTTGTATCGAGGAGCTTCTTTGTCAGCTTTTCATTTTCCTCATCGACCTGCAGGAAGAGTTCAGCAAAGTGTAGTCAGATAAATCACTTCAGCTATTTCCAACACAGAAGCTCTGCAGGCTTAAGAGCAGCTGCAAAGATATGACTTCCCTGAAGATGCTACTGCACAGCTCAGAAAATCCGGGAGCCATCTCTGATGCTTCAAGCCTTCTCAGCATATTGATCCAGCTGCGCTATGCGCTGGCCTTGGTTTACAGCTGTGGCTTGGCAACATCTGGCAAGCACAAGATGCTAAGCCCAAGCAGCTGTGGTGTTTCTCAAGACAAAACTCTTCTTCGCTGCAGTTTCTCTCCTCTTCTTCACAACGTTTTTCTGCGTTGCAGGGATTCCAAGATCGCCCAAGTGCAAGACGCAGCTGCAATCGTTTCCGCCGTTCTGCACAGAGTTGTATCCGCAGCACCTTCAGCACCCAAAAAATGCTGAAGACTTCCACACTCTATGTGTTTTAGACCAAAAGCTTCTGCTGAAGAAGGCCCTCTTTGGAGACCAAATAACGACAATGAATCGATCTCTTGGTGCTGATCCTGTTTCAAGCGACCTGCAACTTCTCTTCACTCAACTGCCGTGCAATCTCCGCGTTCTCCTCTTGTAAGTGATTGCACTTGTCCCTGCCATGGGTTGATCACATGAAACACGTGTGCATTCCGAGACCATGCTGCTCTACGTTACCTGCCGGACTCTTCTGAAGTTTTAGCGTTGTGGGAACTCATTGAGTTCTTGAAATCGAGCTCATGCGTGACGTCAGAACCCATGTTCAAAGACCTTCTGTTCCATGTTTGAAATCCAAGGCTTGACACTTTTCAACATGCCAGCATCTCAGAAGCTTCTTGCCCTGCATGCTGTTTGGCTGATACCTACAGGAGCTGTGATTTCTTGGGGGATGCCTCCTTCGGGATGCCTGCTTGGGGATGCCTTCACTGGACATTTCTTTCAAGTCTAGAGCACATATGAAATTTGCGGGCAAGGGATGACAAGGGATGGCAAGGGATGGCATAGGCCTCTTTGAAAACGACAATCCTTTACACCATTTACATTATCCAACTCCGAGACCAAACAGTCTGAGCCGTTCGAGACCCAAACTGAGCATTTTGAAGCTCCTCTCGGACTTGTGCAATTTCTTGGTCCTGAACGACACACAGCTCGGACTGCCAATCACGGGTGGCGGTAGCGGTACTGCTCCCCAGTCCTTGATTCGCAGACGCTGCCGCATCAAGCCAATTTCCAGATTCACGCTGGGGTCGACATAAGCGCCCTTCAAAGAATCCTGACGAAAGATTCAGGCCACCCCATCTCAGGAAGCAATGCTTGGTTGATCATGAAATGTTCCAGTCTTCCCTCGAGTTCATGCAAGCTTTTGCATAGACTAGGTAGTACATTGTAGTACCAGCTAATTCCCGACCAATCAACCAACCAATCAACCAACCAAACCAGTCAACCAACCAACCAACTGGTTGTTTGAATTGCTCATTTGACGCGTCGCAGTTTTCAAACATCAATGGCACCTGGACATGTCACAGGGTCCAGTGTGAGGTGATGTCTAAGAAAAAACCTTCTTTTGAATGAATCCAAACAGATTTGCAAACACTTTACTGCCGGCATCATACTTCAAGTAAGGTCTTCCATCCCAACGTGGTAGCAGCCTTCCGACTGTCGTCAAAGGCATGAAAGGCTTCGGCGCACTCTTGCCCCCTTGGCCACATCTCAAAACCAAGTAGCTTCAAGCAAATTTAGGGTGGCCAATGGCGTTCGGAAAGGAATATCTGCAAATATCCAGAAATTCTGTGCTTCACTTGTGGATGCTCGGGAGTCATCTACGCATGCCAACAGAAGCACCCCGCAGAGTGGGAGCCCCCAGTGCAGTCTACACCAAGTGACACCCCAGGGTGTATAAGACATCCTACCATCCTACCTACAATGTACAAACGCCATGTTCTACACTTTTAATCATACATTGACTCTACAAACGTTATACCTACAATTGATTTGTGCTGAAACATCCTGGCCTTGTCGCTCTCCAGCACCCCCTGGTGTCACCTTCAGTGCCCTGAGTCCCCCAGCAGCTTTCGCATCTCTCGCTCCCGCTGGGCCTGAGGACAACTCGAGACCTTCCAGACCTGGAACTATGGATTATCCACTTCAGTATCCACTTCACTTTTTCACGTTCATCATACATATTTGCTCATTTGATGTTGGATTATCTATCATCAATTTATCATTCATCAATATTCATTGTAAACATTAGGAGAAAAAACACTCCTGTCTTGCCCCAAGCTTTCTACTTTGCCGCTCTGCCAAAGTAACACGCCACAAATTCTCAATCATCTCAGACCCAGACGAAGCGCGACAGAAAGGCATATTCTCGCCTTTGCAACCTAGTAAAACGCAACAAAGTGCAACAGCAGCCATATCCAGTGAGTTCAGTACTCTGCAGCATGTCTCAAACAAGTCAGCTTCAGACCATGGCATGGGCTGAATGAAACAAAGCTGTGAGGTGTCAGCTGCCGGCTCGATGGACAGCATCCGCTGAGACCCTCACTCCATGACCTTTTCGGTCAAGTCTTCATCCTCGTGGGAACGTTCCAAGCTTACAGTTCTACATAAAACTTGTGAGTTGTCAATTCCAACAGAACCTAAGCCACGCTGAAGGAGTCTAGCTTATCTAATTTCATGTTTGTCCCTTGTCTGCAGCAAGAATTCTCCTGTGCACTGCAGGAGTCAAAAATGGGCAATTCAAAGGCGGTTCTTTCGGTTGGGTCAATTCCCCTTACAACCTTTTTGTCATAATATGACATTGTATATGCCCCTTTTTGTCAAAACATGAATTACATGACAACGAAAGCGAGGGCTACTGCGCGGTCGCTTGTCTGCCGTAACACAATCATGGTGTCCTGAACTGACATCGCGGGCTGATCACAGCCGACTAGCGAAAGCTAGCAGCGACCGCAGTTTATCTCATGGAGAGTTGCAGGATCAATTTGTATATCCTGGGTTGCTGTACTGGAGCTCGAAACCATTGAAGTGGAGATTCTCCATGGTTCACCTGGTTCAAGTCTTTCATTGTCGATCATGCTGTGTCTAGTCTTGGCCTCTGGAGTTGCCCTCTCTAAGCCGTGCAGCGGAACTTTTGATGTCACAGAATTGCTACGGACAGCCCTGGGACAGCCGACAGCCATGGACAGCTCTGCACGAGAACAAGGTGGACCCTTTTTGACTTCTGCATAGTGCGGTCCAGCGGTCAATTGATCTCAATGATTAAGTTCTCAAAAGCTTGACCATGGTTGAGAAGGGGCCAAACAGGCTACAGTAGATACTAAGCATACGTTCTCTCTTTCATCCGTTGGACATTCAAATCCCCTATGAGGTCCTCATTCATACTCCATAATCAAAGAAGACACAAGAGAAACCCACACTATCTCAACCAGAGCCACTTCCTTTCAATAACCCACAGAGAATCACCGCCGGTCAGAAACTATCCAACCTGCGACGGGAGTCAACAGAAGTCTTCAAACAGCTCTACGATGCACAGATCGAATTCTCACAGGAAAATAAACATGTGTGAAGCCTTGCTCTGCAGAAGTTTTCTATGCAGCTTGCTCATCCACACAAAAATGCTTTGCGTTTAAAGTCTCATGTCTTTCATATAAGACACACCTATCTCTCCTTACCTCCCCTCTCCTCTCCTCAAAATCAGTCTAAGCCTTCTAAGCAACAGTCTTGCCGTATTGTGCGTGCCTCTCCCGTAGCCTCCAGAGCATGTTTTGCACAGATCTTTTGAACGGCCCTTCCTTTGCACTGTGATCTTTGCAAGTGAATGCCACGCCTCAATGGAACAGCAACTTTCTAATCGTTGGCTTTGCCTGACCAAAGCAAGCTCGCCACAACAGCAAGGTTTTTCAAGCCATTTCTCTAACAAAAAGAGCACTTCAACGCATTTCTTCGTTGAAAAACGATGCATTTTTCAACGTGGCAAAACGACCAGCAACGACCGCGGGTGTGTCGCCTGCTCCATGACCAGCTCCAATCGGGAATCGATGGTGTTGTCGATGGTAATGGCGCCCTTCTGGCAAGCCAAAACCTAACAGAAAGAGCGAAAAGCCAAGCGAAATGCCAAGCGAAATGCCAGGCTCTCCCAAGTTTCAAGCTCAAGAGAAACACCACTGTCACTACACTGTCACTACAGTGCTCCAAGAAATTCCATTGAAATTCCGTTCCTTTCAGTCATGTCCTGAAACAAAAAAGATCACTTCTCCGCAACATTTTGCAAAGAGCTCATGTGGTTCCTCTTTCTGCAGGTTGCTTCAAGCTCTGCCTTCCAAGCCCCCCGGCTACGCCACCCAAGCACGAAGGCGTTGAAGCGTCGCCATTCGGCGGTGGCGGCAGCTGAACTTTCTGCACGCCAGGTCAGGATGTTGCAAAGGCGATTTTAGACAAAAAGACAGGCAGAACGAATGTGAGGATTTGTAAAAGTTCTAAAATGTAAGGAATTGCAAAAGCAGCGACTTTGACAAAAATTGATTCGCAAAGCGCAGGACACGCTGGTCCAAGGCGGCACCTGATCCACTGTCACTTTGCAGTTCTTCGAGGCACCAGTGGAGTCCTTGATGACCTCCAGGCAGCTGTTCTCGGTACTTCTACGATCCCTGGGGATGCACATCCAGGCACCTTGCTGTAGTCCCTCACAGCATCACCGATGCAGTCTGACACCAGTGCCTCATCACATTGAGGTTTCAAGGACAAGATGCAAAATCCAAATCTGTGCTGCGACTTGAGTCTATATGTCAAATTTGTTCAGATGTGCCCTCCTTCCTGAAAGCTCGAAATCAATGTATCCAAAGTGTGCTTGCAGATGGGCCCTTCCTGTTTGTCTTCTATGAAGCCCACGTCCACATTGGACTGCTGTTACCCATCCCCATCGTTGGACCTCATCGCATTTGCGACATCGAACTTCAACCTGGTCCTGACCAAAAAGGTTCAACTCTTGTTACAAATCACAGAATCTCCAGAGCCATCTGCACTAATGAAGAAGATGCTTTTGCAAAGTTTGCCTCCTTGTGTTTGCTTCAACAGTTGGCTCCTCCAAAAGCATCAGCAATCCCTGCACAATCAGCTGGGTGATGAACTGCTTCTGCTTTGCCTGGCCAAGAGTTCTACGAGTTCTACCCAGCCAAGGGGGTGTCATTGCTAGGACTCCCTTGTAAAGATAGAGACCCAAACCCACAGAGTACATGCAGCCAGGGGTGATTAGTCAAAGCCAGCCGTTCCAAAAGTTCCACATCACGACCCCTTTGAAAACTTTCATGCTCTTGAAAATGTCCCAAAACCAATAAAACAGCGTCAATCTGCCTTGTCTTCAAGCCGCTTGGCCAACTCCTTCTGTGAGTCTTCCTGCAGCTTGCCTAGCATTTCCTGTCCGGGGCTCTGTGACTTCGATGTTAGCGTGGAAAGCTTCCTTTGCATATCCAACGGCAATATCATATCATTGCATGATATGAAGATGTATAAAGGATTGCCAAATGTCTTCGAAGGTGACAAAAAAATACGAGAAGAACCTGTGTTTTCCGACCAGCGATATGCCTCACCAGAAACTCCGATGATGTCAGTCACTTGGTTGAAAGCCTGTCCTGTCGGCTTTTGATCTTTTCCAATCTCGACCTTTCAGGTTCTAGGGACAATATTTGTTCTGGGAATCGCTCCAATCTTAAAAACTTTGAACAACTTATCTCACCAGGCGAATGCTTCGCGAGTGAAAAATTTTCAAGCGACTGAATTGAACAAGAGTGGGTTTCTAAGAGTTCCTGTTGCACACTTTGCCGCCTGTTGATGGCTGTGGATCTCTCAATAGCAGCCTGGCACCACTTTGATATGGAGTGATCCAAGTTAAAGCAATGCTAGAAGAAGGGATTGAGACGGGCTAGAGGGATCACTTGTTGTGTTGGTGTCATACAAATCTCTCAAGGACAACTGCTACTTCATCCAGCGTCAATTGAAGTCAGCGTTTTCTTGCCTGGGTCTCGATTTGCTTGCTTTTCCTCGCATACTCCTGGTGTTCAAACAGTCCGTTTCTCTGGTGAACGCACCGGATCGCACGCAATTGCTTCCAAAGCTAGTTAGTTTTCAAGTTTATGTGAAATCCCGAATTGAAATGGATATGTCCAAAGGAGAAAACATGTCCCAACAGGCCTGCTGGATCTTTTCCTTCATGGAATTCACAATCTTTAAGCGTTCAATGCTTTCTTCCTGTGTATGAATGCAGTGTGCAACAGTCCACAAAGATCCACAAAATATGAATTACATTACTCATTTATGTTTGAATCTTGCAAAAGGAAGCAAAAACAAAAATGCTGCAATGGCATCATACATTTCATACTGTGGATGCAGAGATCAAAAGTCTGACGTTTCACATACTGCGACAAATGCTTTGCAGGACGACAATTTCCAAGAACAAAAAATAAGTTGCGTTGGAAGGGCACATGACCAATGTTAACTATCCATCAGTTGATTATCACGCTACCAATGCTATTATCCATCAATTAATCTTAACATTACCAATGGTAACTGTCGATCAGTGAATTCTAACATTACATATGTTAATTATCCACAATGAACTGGCTGCTTAGGCCCACGCCATTGACACAAATCCATGGTCCGAGGTCCAGACTTGCAAAGCCTTGGTGTCAATCTCCTCTGCTTTATCTCTGGCCTTGGTGATACCCGATCATCGAATCCCAGTGATCTTTACAGGCCCTTGATATCCTAAGTGTCAATCTCCTTACTCGTTCAAAATCGCATGGCCTATCGCAGGGCCTCGTTCAAAATGAACTGCGTCATCTGCAAAATTTGTGCCTGCGTCTCCTCCGACACAGAAACGCATCCCGTGAACCCATGAGTATTTTGTAGGACAACGCCCATAGTCTGAAGCATTTGGCTCCTTGGAAGATGCATCCATTTTGGTCCACCCCAGGCCAGCGCAGGGAAATATTTGAGCTTTACAAAACAGCTCCGACAGAGGAACGCATCCCACAGATCGAAAATCGGACCGGTCAACCAAAGCTGTGATAACCCCATGCATCTTGGCGTCTACAATACCTGGTTTTGCGGGGCTACATCTAAAAAGTCAGCAATGCGTACTTGCTGCTGACAAGCCTACACGAAGAGTTTGCCTGCATATCATAATTTAACGAAATATGTTGTTGTTAAGGAGAATCAAAGAATGGGCCCCAAAAATCGAAAAACTCAAAAAAAAATCTGCGAACATGGAAACAGTTAAATCAGCGTTTTCATCAACAGTGGTTTCTTGAAATGCATGTTTGGGGGAGCAGTTTCCGGTTTTGAAAGGTTTCCGGACGGACGCG
The DNA here is from genome assembly GCA_009767595.1 of Symbiodinium kawagutii. Classification (NCBI taxonomy): domain Eukaryota; class Dinophyceae; order Suessiales; family Symbiodiniaceae; genus Symbiodinium; species Symbiodinium kawagutii. The sequence continues at coordinate 415,915 of VSDK01028721.1, forward strand.
GTTTGACGGTAGACAAGTGTGCACAAAAGAAGTTTAGAGCAAATTGTAAAAAGTAAAAATAATTAGCACACAGTTGGTAGAGTGCAACATGGTTTTGCATTTGCTAAAGACAATGTGTGCTGACAACACTGCTTGGTTTTGTTTCAACCATAACAGCCTCAAAGAGCTTCTGCAAAGGACCAATGTTGGAAAAGGTCCTCAAGGAAGATTCGAAGGAAGATTCGAAGAGATTTAGGGTCCAATGTTTTTGAATTTTGCCCATGTGTATCACAGCGGGATTCCAGACATCTTCCGGACGGGCAAATATTTTTCGTTGCCACTTCGAACTTAAATATGTTCCCTAAGGCAAAGTTTCTCACATGTTGGAAGGTATGGCAGGGTGCTGGAAAAATGAGTGAAAATGAGATGGATGGATGAATGGATGGATGAATCGAAATTCCTGCATGTTTTATCAAATTTCTCAAGTTTCCATTCGTTCTCTGCTATGTCGACGACGTTTACAAAAATTGAAGAGAAGTTCGACCGAAACCTCTGCTCAGAGAAGCAACTGATGAGTTGGGCTAGGAAATCATGGCAAAGGATTTTTGTTGTCGCGCATACCCTCTTTGGGTTCGGGGCACCGGTCGTGTTTAGTGCGAAAGGAGTTAAAGTCTTCAAAGACACTGCTAAAATGCAGAACCAAACAAACAAAGCAAAACACAGAACAAAAAACAAACCGATCAACCGACGGAATTGCAACCAAACCAAGCAAAAAGTGCTGCACGCAAATGCGAAACAACGCGCTGCGGTGTCCGCCCCCATCACTCACTACACGATTTTTTTTTTCCTGGGTAGTGCCTATTGCACACGAAATGCAGGTCACTATATGTCCAGAAAGACTGCAATAGAGATCATAAGATCTCCAATTAGAAAGTAAGATGACCATTGAGCAGAACCAGACCAACAAAACAAACAAAACCAACCAAAAACCAACACCCAAACCACCCAAAAAACCAGCCACCCCAAACAAGAAAAAGGTCATCCAACTTATCAGGCAAACTAACTATGCTCTAGGTGAAACGTGTGAAACTCTGCACTCACGCATCTCAGAAGTCGATCAACCGGGCATCATCGTCTCATCTCGTTTAGAGCAAAATTCCTTCGCAAGAATCAAATAGCCCTTTATGCCAGATCAGGTGACCACTTCTGAGAAACCTGCCAGTAGACACATCTTCCAACGTTGCAGCCTCGCACTAAGAAGAGAAAGAATACCGTATCTTGATTGGCATAGTGATAGCGAAGATGTAAAAGCAATGGGAACGGTACCAAGAAATACCCAGGGCCCCCCCCACACAAAGAGCGAATCAACAATCGAAAGCCATGCACCAGGAGTGCAAACCAGGTGTACACAAGTGCCACCCCCAATCTCTCGACTTGCATAAGGCCCATCCATGAGGTTCCGGGCCTCAAGAAAGTTCTACATGACAGTACGACAAGAGAAATCTGCAAGTCAAGTAACAGTATCAAACCTGCAGCCGCCACGGCTTCCGAAGCAGGGCGCAAGTAATAAAAATAACATCTACGGCTACTTCCTCTCCCAATTCTCTTGTAAGATCCGACACACTGCCCAGCGAAGAATCTGGAAACAAACTCCACTGAGATAGAGAAATTTCAGTGCAAGACGGAGTTTGAGCAAGGTGAGGTTCGAATTGACACCGCACCTCAAGCTCTGCGTTACAGGACAAGTTGCACTCACTGTCAGTTTGCAGCAAACCAATGCCCGTTTTCAAGTCCAGTATGCAGTCCGTCAAGCAAACTGCAGCAGAAACAACCAGCAAAGGCCGGAGCCAAGGCTGGGCTTTTCCGTAGCAGCCAGCTTGTCAAGAGGCGCCACACTCGGGAAGATTGATGTTGTCTTGGCACGTGGGCAAATGGCACTGTCTTAAGTTCCTTGCCAAATGGTCCAACTTTCGCTGGTCCCTGGGATTTCATCCAGAGAGACATTAATGTTCTTCCCATAGTGACTGAAGGCACACGCAGCAATTGGCACCACCAAGGGCGCACAGATGCCCAAAGGCAGCTCATGGACCACTCGAGTGCTGGATGCAGCAGACGACCACCCGCTGACCTGAGGGCGAAGGACTGACGGTCCACTATCTGGCGCAGAACCCATTCTCCCTCAACTCTATCCTGCACCACGCATCATTGATTGGATGCCTACTCGGCCGAGCGATGATCTGAACCATGCTTGATGAAAATCATGGTTATTCTGGCCTGGGTGTCACATCGGCGTGTCGAAGGCTGCCTCAATTTGCACAAGATCAGCAAACACTCCATCATATGAAAAACGCTGAGCAGCGCAGCTGTTCTTTTTCACTCGGGTTCTTGAGCCAAACTGGCATCGGTTCAGCAACGTCTCAAGTTCAATCTTCCTTCAGAAGATCTTCAAACGACTTCAGTTTTCTAAACTCTTTCTTAGAGTTCAACTTCTTTTCAAAGCAAGTTCAAGTCAAGTTAAAAAGTCAAAAGAACTTCCAAGCTTCAAGATTCAAAAGAAACTACAATCAAGATCAATCACAAACTACCAAGATACTACACCTACTGCCTCTAGCGGTTTCCTAGTCGTCCTAGGTCCTATACAGTCCTACAGGATGGCTTGACTACTACTAACTATGATACACTATGGCAACTCCTGACACAAACTGGCAAAGTTTGGGTCAGCTGGCAAGTCAAAACACACAAAAGCCAAAAAAGACAAAGAAAAGACAACACAGGGACCCAAAGAGGTACCACCACCGATCCTTACTCAGGCAAACGAATTAATTTCAAAGTGTTATGGAAACGTACTCTATCCTGTACAAACAGGTCACCTAACTTTTACACCTCTTCTCGGTTCCATAACCTTGACCTTACCTGGAGAACCTTCCAGAACTCATTCACCATTAAGGCTCGGACTTATACAACTAAGGTCCTGGCTATCAACAACTAAGCTCCTGACTCTTAAGCTCTGGACGCTTTGTGAGTTCAACATGTCACCACAGTCAAGGAACACAAAGAGTTTCAACAACACCACAAGTTCAACAAAGGTTTCAAGAGTTACCCTCAGACTTTTCATTTGAGTTTGGATGGCATCACGGTTTGCACATCCTTTTTCTCTTTGAAAATCATCATCGGGTAAACGGCAGCAGAAGCATGAGCACGCAGAAAAAGAAGAAACAGAACACTCAAGTTTTCAAAACAACCACAAACGAACTGTTTCAACAACGTTTGCAACTCTAGGTTGAAGAAAAGAAACAATCTAGGACATGTTCACAGAGGACCTCAGTCATAGGAATCTAGGGGGAGTGTGAAGGGTATCCTTCGGATAAACTCACATTCCACACAGCTATCATCTTCTAGATGGTACAGTGTCTAGGGAAAAGACTGGGGCTCAAAGTGGACATGAATTCAACCTAGGAAAAGAGATTGCAAAACTCTAGGATCTTTTGTTTTCTTTCTCAACTTCAACAACGGCTCAAGCTTTCCACGACCTTTTGAATGCCTGGGTTCGATGGGCACTTCAAAAACCTTTGGAGCATTCAAAGCAACGCTCATTCAATGGTGTGTCCTGCTCTTAGGCAGCCGTTACAGCCGTTGATGTTCCAACCCATGATGCTGAGGAAGCTAATGAGCCTAGGGATGGAGCTGAAGCTGAACGAGAGGATGTACCAACTCGTGCTGGCGCGACTTGTGAGCCAGGTTGCTGAGAACACCAAAGAACTTGGATCTAGGACAAAGGCTGCAGAGGAGCAAGCAAGGTCCTTGGAGTTGCTCTCGCAGAGCATCCATAGCCTGATCAAGAGTAATGTATTTGATTCCCCCCGTTTTTGTTACTTGATGGATAGGATCCGGAGTGATGCATTCGTTATGGGCGAGAAGGTGTAGTGGCGGAAGTGCATCGCAGAATATGCCTTCAGCCGTGACGCTCTGAACGGGCTGTTTGATCACATATTTAGAGGCCGAATAGTTGAGGTATTCAGAAGCCTCGCATGCGTTGCAGGTAACCAAAGAACCATGCTGTAAAAAGTAGATATGCGGTGCTGCTAAACCGGCTGCTACATCGTCAAGAACCGATAATGGAGATGCTTGTCTTTGTTCTGAATGTTGCGCCAAAGATTCACAGGCGCTCATAACAAAAGCCATGTGATTCTTCGTGAACTTTCGTTGATTCTTACTTGAGAGAACCCAACCTGTACCAATTTGCGCTAAGGCAAATTGTCTGATGTGTGAAGTGTCTAATGTACGTTCATCGGTAGCATTCCAACTAGCTTTGGACAAAATGCGCAACACCACAGCAATTTGATTAAATAAATAAGGAAAGTTCAGTAGGATCCGAGCCGTAACAGGTAAAGATTCTTTCGGAACAATCCATTTTTCTTGAAAGAGCGGATCGTTGGTAATGTAGTCTGCGAGTTTAGCAACTTCATCGCTTAATTTAGCCACAAAAATGGATTTACGTGAGACCCGGGCAGCGAAATCGCTTACAGGGCTTCCTTTGTGTGAGGTACTTGTTCTTCTCTTCTTGGGGGTCGAGTCAATAGCATTTAAGTCAGCTTGCTGAGTAGCAAGTTCTTCTTGCAACTTGTGCTGATTTCGTAGAGACGATGTATTGGCTCGATTTTCATTGGTCTCATCATTGGTCTCATCAACTTTTTCGGATCCTGAACTTTCTACTTCCAAGACATTGGGAAATTGCGGCTGTACAGTCGCTTTGTCCACCGAAGTTCTTTGAAGCCTGGAGTAAAAGGATTGTTGAATACACTGTTGCTGCTGTGTCTTATGAATGCTTTGAGAAATGGAAACTGGAGGAACTGAAGAAGTGGCAGCATTTTGCATAGTGACACTAGTTCTAGGATGGGCAACATTGTTTCCAGGCGGATCATGATTGGACAATCTGTCTTGATCCGTATTGCGAGTTGGTGCCTCTTCTTCTCTAACCGAAAAGCCGATAGTCGGAGAAATCTGTGCTGAGCCATCGGCTAAGGAAGGTGGCGAGGCAGTAGGTAATGGGCCAGTAAGATTCGGACTAACTGGAGTCGGCACAGGGAGTTGCTGATTATTAGCTGCTCCCAAGGGAGGCTGCGCTGGCGACGCCCTATCAGAACCATTTGGGACAGAAATCGAGCTTTGACTACAAAGCTGATTAACTTGCTGGTCCAATTGAACAGGAGTACCATCTTGGATGGCTGCAACTTGACCAGGGCTTGAAGCATCACCTGTGGCTGATGTATGAGCCGTAGCAATGACCGAAGGAGGCGTGCTGGCTTGTGCCATAGGAACATCTCGCTGGTATTCATTAGAGTTTCTCTGTGTAATTTGTGCAATGCTCGCCGCGTCAGCGGCATTCCCGATTGAGACCTCTCTCTTGGCAGGCGCCAAAGGATTGATAGTGGAGGTAGTGGGAGCACGCGATGACATTGCAACATCCAACTGGTCACTTTTGCGATGCAAGGGTGCTTTTCTTGCAGCAAATTTGAGCTTGCTGAGTTGATTGGAGGAATCCTCCATTGTCACATCCTCTTCAGCATTGCGCGTAGTCCTAGGTCTAGTTGCGGGAGAAACCGGAAGCTGCGCATTGAGACGTTTGTTTGGCTCTGAGTCAGGCGCAGTGCGAGCATAGTAGCTAGTGGTATCTGGATCTTCATAAACTCTCATATAAACAATTTCAATGTTCTCAGGACAGTCGAAAAGATCAATTAAGGCCATCCCAGGAGGATCAAAGGGAAGAAAGATAAGAAGGTCAGCTCTAGCATGAACACAAATCTCTAAGGCATTACTTTCAGAATAAACGAAGCGCCCTTGCTCAAATCTAGGTTGAAACAACAAGGTTTTAGTCCCAGACCGACAACGAAGATGATAAATAGCAGGGCCATGTTCTTGATTGATAGAGCTAGTCTCAGTGATTGGTACATCGTAATGCAAAATATAGTCATGATGCGAGAAAAGGTGATCATTAGAGACAAAATATTCGAGAATCTCTTCAACTTGCTCAGTGCCGACCTGTGTCTCTAAAAGAATCAGTTGAAATGTTTCATCGAGATACGAGCTGCTAACTGGTATTGGAGTCTTGCACTTGGTGGTGGGTATGGAAGTAGTTTTAACTCGAAGAAAACGACTCCTTGACTGCTCTTCTCCATCCAGCGCTGCTAGGCAGCTGCGACGACCTTCCAGTGGACCTTTACCTTTCTGTGCCTTTCTCCAGTGTTCCGAATTGGATTCCTGAACTCGAATATTGGAAGGAAGCGAAATTTCTTTCTCCGGAGGCATTTTGTACTCAACCAAATGTTTGTGACCATCACCGTCGGTGAAAGTAACAGGTACAGAAAAGGTGAGAGGTAAAGGAACCGAAAATGTAATCACTTTGGTGGAGTAGGAAACAGGTGTAGATACCGTAGTGGAGCGAATCTCGCTAGCTCTAAAATGCTGCATAAGTTGATGTGCAAAGGAGTCTACAACAGTCCCTTCTTGATCAACATATAGGCCAGAATCTTCCAGTTGAAGGTAGTCTTTAGTAACGAAGCCAGCACCAGAGTACGTGACTACAAAACCAGAGCAGTCATTCAATGGTGCAAGTATGACTTGGAGAATGCCTTCTTTACTTCCAAACGGAAAGGAGATATTTTGAGAGATCAGCTCCAGCCTCAGCTTTTCAATCTCTGGCCCAGTCGAATATACGAAAAGTTGTTTTTTATTGGAAAGATAATGAACAAGATCGTGTTGTCGCAGAATCAGGAGAATGTAAGGAAGATCCAGATTCTTATATGGTTTGATATTGAACCACGTGAACGCAAGACCCATCAAAGAATCAGGTGTAGCGAAGTTAGTAGAAGCAGCAAACTTGGGAGGGAACGTAGCAACTCTTCTTTGGCATTCATATTTATCATTATCTGCAGCAAACTCAATCAAGGTGTTCATAATTCTATCCCATTCCTGCATAGCTTCAAGAAAGATGTCAAAATTGGCATTTTGAAGACTGATCTTGATACAAGTTCTGTCCGGCGAAGCTAAATTAGTGAAAAAGGGCAAGTCAGGAAGGACAGAAACTGACGTGACCCCTTTGATGCCTCCAATACTGGTCAGATAAGGTTCTGTGAGAACCTTATTATGCGCCAGCCAGATTTCTTCCGTAATAGAAACTGGATGTCTGGCAGTAAGTTCAGCTATTCCTTGGAGAGCGACTGCATGCGAGTAACCGATGATATACAGATGCGAATCTTTGTGAACATATTTGTCATCCTTTGGTAGGTTGCACACGTATTCAACACAATGACAGTGAGCCTTAAAGGCTGACAGGCTAAGCATAGCTTTTGAAATTACGTCATGTTCATGTGTTGTCGCATCAACAGTGAGAGTAATCAAGACTCTTGATTGATGGCTGAGCTCTGAAGTAGAGCTTGGTTGCTCGGCAAGGAAGCGAAGCATCTGATATTGCGTTCTTGGCTTAACTTGATGTAATACGTAAATGTTATCTCGACAAGTAGGAGACTTCAAAGAAACTTCAAGATCATCTTCAGTGCCTATATGAAAATTATTGGAGAGTCTTGCCTTAGTGACAATGATTCCCGGATTGGGAGTGATCAAGTACCAGCAAGTAGCTTCCCGAGAGAAGATGCACGACAAGCTTCCATTGAGATCGATCGCTTCAACTAAATGTTCATAGACTTGTTGCGCAACAAATTTATCAAATACAATGGAGTTCGACATCTTTGCAGCAGTAAAAGACGAAAACAAACTTGCCAGAGGAAAGAAACCAATTAAGTCCGAAGGACTGAACCAGGATCACTCAGGAGTAGACAGCGAAAACCGAGAGAAACCAGTTAAGTCCGAAGGACTGAACCAATATCACTCAGTCTGAAGACCGAAAGAACCTAAGTTCAAGACTAAATCCGAAGGATTGAGTAAGAACTAAGGAATAAAGGAAAAAAAGGAAACAAGAGAAGACAAGAAAAGGAGAAGAGAAGTTCGAGACTCAGTCCGAAGGACAGAGCAAGAACTTTTCACAAGCAGATCAAAAAGAGGAACCGAAGAGAGAGCAAACACAAGAGTAAGTCGAAGGACCAAGACAGAACTAATTCAAACAAAAAGAAGAGCAAGATCAGTACTTAGTCATGGGTGTAGATCTTGGCAGTTTGTGATTGATCTTGATTGTAGTTTCTTTTTTTTTCCGTTGCCCTTTGGCTCAAGGCTTTTGGCTGAAGAGGTTTTGAAGAGTTATTACTTAGTCTTTAATGGCTGTTGTCTTCCATAGACCTCAAGTTAAAAAGACTTTGTTAGACTCCGGGATCTCTAGGTGACTTGGGACCAGCGGGTCGGTCCGTTGTCTTGAAGTGCGCTCTTGAACGTCCTGTTAATAAGAGCTCTTACTACTCTTTGGGTGAGTAGCGACTTCCTTACTTGTCAGGACAACTCAGAGTTTGCCTCTGTCGTTTGCCTTTAGGATCAGCCTGTGCTGGACATCTTTTTTTTTGCTCGCATACATCGCCTCGGTAGCACTAAGCTAAGGTCGATAAGAAGCAGGTGAAACAAGTGAAACCAAGTGAAACAAGTGAAACAGACGAAGCTTCGATGCAGCGAAGATTGGAAGCAAACGAAGCGAAGGCAGTGGTCTGCGAAAATTATGTACATGCAATGAATTCCCCGCCTCACGTCTCTGCCGTTGTGTGTTTACTTCATCATATCGATCGCAGAGTTTCTGTGATGGCTGTCATGCCATCACGTGTTCTGCGCTGGACATCTTGAGTTAGTTCTTGCTTAGTCCTTCGGACTCAGTCTTGAACTTCTCTTGAAATTTTTGTCCTTGTTGAGTTAGGTCGCGCTTGGTCCTTCGTGCCTCTAGCGGCTTCCTAGTCGCCCTAGGTCCTGTATCGTCCTACAGGATGGCTTGACTTCACTAACTATGACACAGAATGGCAACTCCTGACACAAACTCGCAAAGTTTGGGTCAGCTGGCAAATCAAAACACACAAAAGCCAAAAAAGACAAAGAAAAGACGACATGGGACCGAAAGAGGTACCACCACCAATCCTTACTTAGTCAAACGAATTAATTTTAAAATGTCATGGAACGTACTCTATCCTACAAACAGGTCACCTAAGTTTCACACATTGTGGGAAAACAATTTTAGCAGGTTGCTCTTTATGGCATAACAATTCAAGTCTCAAACAGGCAGTCCTTATACCGCGCTAGAACATCCATGGGAGTATCAACCATCCAGAGTCACAACACCAGAGCAAGCGCAGAGTTTCATCACTCCCTTTTTGCGCTGCGGCACGAATGTGACGATGAACATGTAGCTTCAGTTGGGTTCCTTTCTTTGCTCGTTGGGTGGTTTGGTTCGCTACAGTAGTTGGCTCGCGCTGCTACATCAAGCAAAACCAACAAGTTTTTCTGCCACAGTCTTAAGCCGTTTGCACAGCAGTGACTGAGTCAGATGGAAGCATTGCTTTCAATCGTGCATTATGCGCATTCTAGAAGTGCAAGGCAGCATAACAAAGCATTTTAAATTAAGTTTTGCTCTTGGTACAATTAAAGCTTCAAGAACAGACAAGAAAGTCCAAGAAAATGGCGGCAATAACCCGCCGGATGCATGATATCAATGGATTTTGTGTGCGGATTGCAAACTGGCCAAACTGCAAAGGTATGGATTGGCCTTTCAAAATTGGGTGCTGTTTAGAAGCGAAAAACGGCTTCGACTATTAAAATATTGCTTTTAATATTTTCCCCACCACTAGGTTTGATCGCAATCAAGGGGACTTCAAGGGGGCTTGAAGGGGGGGCGGGGCCTTCACCCTTCCCCCCCGAGCCGAGACCTTCAAGCTCCTTGAAGGGTACCTTTGAAGGGGTGCTCGGCAGCCCCTAGCGTCGATTTCACCTTCATTGCAATGTTCTTGGAAATTGCCCCTCTCTTCCCTCTAGACTGCTAACGCTTGAATATGTTACGAAATAAATGATGAAGTGGCCAAGGAGAGGTTCTCTGTATTCTATAGTCGTGAAAAAAATTGAAAAACAGGGTGGAGGAGTTTTCATTTAGCTACAAAAAGTTCATGTTTTCCCTGAAGTAAATTCGTATTTTTCTGGAGAAGACTTGGGGAGGAGGAGCGGAGAACTAGTGTGAAATATGTAAATCTTCAATTATCTGTTCAGACAGCGCAATAACAATTTGAATCGTGCACATCTTGAAGGTCCGACCTCCTCAAGCGCATTGGAAACGGACCTGACTCGATACCACTAGGTAAAATTTTTGCGCACATCCTAAGGTCTGTGTACTTGCGTCTGGGTGTCTGGCTTCACCCACTCGCGCAAGTTCACTACGTTCGAATCGACATTGGCAAGGGCATGACCACAGGCCCATGTACCTTCCATAACATGAAGGACGAGACTCTTTCTGAGACTGTGCTTCTGGCCGTAGGAAAGGATCTTCTGCAAGTTGTTATCGAGATCTTCCAGGCAATGTCCGCTGAACCATGTGCCTTTCAATTTGGGAGGAACAGGCCGGGGGACACCATTTTTCGAGATCCAAGCTGACCTTGCAAAGTACCACCGCCGCACAAAGTGTCTATCACGGTCAAGAGTTTTTTTTCCAGGAAGTGCCTCTTGCACACACGATGCAGGTCACTACGAGTCCGGAAAGCTGTAAAGACTGCACATGATCCTACATGAGCTTCAATTAAAGCATGATGACCGAATGGGCACAACAAACCAAAAAAAACCAAACCAGACCAACCAGCACCACCCAAAACCAACAAACCAGCAAACCAAAACCACCCCAAAAGAAGCAAACCAGCCCCATCGAAAAAGGTCATCAAGCTAGCTGAACTAACATATGCACAGGGTGAAACAGAAGACACTCCGCACTCACTCATCTCAGTAGGTGGACT
>VSDK01028734.1:0-12731 GCA_009767595.1 Symbiodinium kawagutii
GGTGGAAGGTCAGGCAATTCAAGCTCTTCTTGGCCAGGAACCTGATCAGTGAGATCTTCATAGTCACGCCTTGGCAGGATATCTGCAAGAGTTTTCCAACGAATTGGATTCTCATTGCTTTCCAATTGATGCCGAAGACGTTCAACTTCAGAAACAGCTCGCACCGAGTGCACTGAGCATCTCAGCACACGAGTGCCAATTAGCACCCATACAATGTGTCGACGGTCATCATCGGGAGACTGGCTCGGAATCACTTCTTGAAAAATGACCCGACCGGGTCCGACCCAATGTGGTTTTCCAGATTTCTTGAAGCCGCCGCGCACACCCTTGTGCTGATCTGAGGGTTGGTACTTGCGCCATACCTTCACCAAGTCCATTGGAGAGAAGGTTCTCAATGGCTGTCTCACCGTGGAGTTGGCCAACTTGGACAACACCCTAGTGCTGCGGGTTTTCACCGCCACTTCTTCTGCTCGTTGACGGGCAGCAACCAGGTTGGTGAAGTCAGTGGTCTGATCCACTTGATGAAAGGTGCGAACATCCTCGTCAGAGATGCTATAGGTGCGGCCGAAGGCCCACTGAAAAGCTGAGTGCCCTGCTGTGTACTGGGTAGAATTCAATGCTGAAGTTGCAAGCACCAGTGTGATGGACGGAGACTGATCCAAGTTCTCCATGTGTATGGCTGTTGCCAAGTCCTTCACATCTTGAATGCCAGCTTCAACAATTCCGTGACTCCAAGGTTCCTTTTCTGGAGTTGCTTGCAGGAAAATGCTCAAGTTGGAGCAAAACTCACGCAGTTGTTCTGAAACCATTGTAGTTGAGGGATCCACCACTAAGATCTCGGGTTTGGGATAGGTAGCCAACCAACGTTCACCAAGACCAGCTATGATATCCTTAGTAGACTCACCCTGCATAGTGAGGCTCTCATACTCCTTGATGGGATATACTGCGCGTAGCTTAGTCGCTAGGTCCATGATCAACAGAAACTTCATCTTGGTTTTGGTACCAGGAACTTGCCATTCTGCTGAATCGATTCCCACGGCTTGCCACGCCTTGTACATAGGCGCTGTTGATGCCGGAGGTATGGAACCAGAGCTCGTTCCACCAGGCTTGAGAGATATGCAGGTTGGACACTTGTGCTGGAGGACAACCTGGACTTTCCAGTCTGGCTGCCCTGTGTCTTTGACGATCTTGGCAAGATTGCGATTGGATGGGTGGCCAGCCGCCTTGTGAAAATGTGCTACCTTTGCTTTCCATGCATCCATGTCATGTTGAGATACACCCTCTGGTAGTGGAGCAGGTTCGGGAGGATCGGGACCAGGTACACCGGGATCAGGTTGTTGAGGAGAACCAGGTGGTTGATCAACCGCTAGTAGATCACCATGAACATCCATACGATCATCGTAGTGAACATAGTTGGAATCAAACAACCCATTGATGTGCTTGTCCGTGATGAACTGCTTTCTCCAACATCGTGCAATAGATTCAACCATACGCCGTGGATAGTAGGATGAACGATTGGTCTCTGAACCTTCAATGCTAGCGTGAACATGGCCCCCAGGACAGACCTTTGGCCTGAAGTTCTTGTGGAAGTCCTCATCTGTGGTGTAAATCATCCACTTTTTCTTGATGAACATGGAGTTGTCCTTGTTCTTCATGCCATAGTTACAACCATCAACACGACAAGGTAGCCAAGGGTAGAAGTTCTCTTCCATGTATTCAGCTAGAGCCATCATAGGAGATTCTTTCCAACCATAACAGGGATGAGTCCATTCGAAGTAAATCTGTGTAGTAGGGTCATCATCCAAAGCATCTTTGACAAAATCATACATACACCATAGCATCTTACGTTCACGACGGCGATGTCCATGAAGTAGTTGCTTACGCTCAGGTGTGCTGTAGTTGATGTTTGTCCACATGCAAAACTTGGTACATGGTAAACTAAACCAGATCTTTCGAGGTCTACGAATCTTCCTCAACTGTTTCATCCTTTCCCATGTTTGTGGTTGGTAGAGATCATACCCTTCAGCCAAGTTGATGCGCCTCGCCTGGATGCCTTGGCGATTGCAAGCCTCGGAGAGTCAGGAGTGAGGTGAACAGGCAACTTCCCATAGACCATCGGTTTGATCCAAGCACAGCGCAAGAGCCATAGAGCACATGCAGTTCACCATCATGGTGGCCATGAGCATGAGCTTGGCACCCACTGAGGGAATCAAAGGCTTGTAGATCTCAGTCTTCAGGCCATAGTGTTCTCCTCCGCGTTTTCGGCTCGCTGAGCCTTGCGCTCGGCCACAACTTGCTGGAGTTGTTCCAGCTCTTCGGGAGAGAGATTGCTTGTCAGCTCGTCCATGGGATTTGCAGGAGTCACCTGCTGCCAACTGCCCGAGGAGGGCGTTGGGCTCGCTGTCTGAGGAGCCTGAGAGCTCTTCGCAGTTGAACTCTTCTTGACATTCTTTGTCGTCTTGGCCTCCTTGGGGTGCAGCACCTCGTTGATGGCATTCTCCAAGACCTCGTCCGCATTGATCTTGTCCATCATGTAGTGGCAGATCTTGGCCGTAGGAGTTCGGCCTTGCATCATCGGCTGCAGAGCATTGAGCATGCGAAGCACCATTGCTGGGTTGCAAACACTGGTCTGGTTTGCTGGAGAGCCCTTTCGTGGCACGTACAGCAGGCGCAGGTTGCATGCTGCACAATGGATCCAACACCCGTGGGCATTGGCTCCCTTCGGGCCGTCCACGTGCTGATTGAAGCACGGCCATTGGTTGGTCTGGCATCGTGGATCCCTGGGGTCCGCACGAACCAGCCGGCTCAAATCGAACTCGGCGGATGACTTCTTGGCTGGAGTCTCTGCCGTGATCCTTCGGATCAGATCCGCTTCTTCTTCCTTGGAGAATGGCTGGGTCGCATACGCCATGGCCAGCAGGTCTCGGATTTATCGAATTGGAAGGTGTTGACGATTGTCCACCCATCAGAGCTGAATGCGCTGAGGAAGTGCATCCAAGCTTGCTCATGATCTGACCATGCAAGTGTTGAAGGCGAAGCATGGACTGCTGCAGCTGTGTCTCATCATACTGTGTGTCCATCACATGCATGTCATAGAACTCTGTGGGATGAAATTCCAAACTGTGACACTCATCTGCAGCAGGACCCTCGGAGACCCGGATGTGTGCATGACCTTCAAGACGTGTAGCCCCCTTAGTGAGAAAATCCACGATGTCCAGGATATAGTGGCCCTTGGGGTTCTTGTTGAGCTGATAGCAACCAAAATCACTACGAAAGGAATCCATAGCCAAACCAGTCATGAAGTCAATGGACATGGCTGAGAATTGACCACCAAGATGATCCATGCCGATGAGAATGGGAACCAGTGTTGACCTATCGAAATCAGGACGATGTAGTTCAGGAGGATTTGGAAGTGCATATATCTTGAATACTCTATCTTCACCAGAGACATCTGTAGATATATATACTCTGAACATAGCTTGCCCCCACTTCCCGTTGCCAAAACGAAAGTACGGTCGCTCGGCTTTGGCAATGTCAATCTTGGCCTGGCGGTCCTTGGCCAGAACAGCTCCAATCAGAGCTTCAACAGCAACTTGTGGACCTGCTGATGCTGTTGCACCACAGTCCAAAAGGCCCTGTCGCTCATTCATTGTGGATGACGACACAGCCGAAGAAAAGTTCTCATGAGAGTCTGGCCCAGCATTTCCAAGGCACCAGAGAACATGCTGTCGTTCATGGCTTGGTAGGCATTGACGGCAGGACGTGTCATTGTCTTGCCCTTCGTCTTGCCCTTGCCTTTCATCCATGCTTGAGCCTCTAGCCAGTTACTGTTCTTGCCCTTTCGAAACTTGCCCTTGCCCTTGTCCATGATATAGGAGTTGTAGGGGTCATAGTCCATCATGTAGGTACCCTTAGACATGCCCTTGTTGTAGCCCTTGGTGAATCGGGGATGGTTACGATCAGGACAATCCCGCGCTAAGTGGTTGCCCCCACAAACATAGCAGCCCTGTTGCGACTTCCCAGCCCCAGCAGCCACCACCTGGCCAAAGCCGCGATCGCGACGAAGAGCTGCAGTGGCCTGTTGAGCCTGAGTCCAGGTCCTAGCAGCTTCTGCTGCTAGAGATTCTGCAACGCGTTCTGCTTGTTGTGCTTCTTTGATCGCCGGATCTTCTTCGGCGGTGTGTTGGTTGAGAGTACCATCGTCTTGTTCTGTTTCATCAGGCCATTCACCATAGAAACCATCATAGTCCCAACCATCGTCATAGTAACCATCTTGGTTCCACCACTCATCATCATCTGCCCCCATACCAGTAGTAGCAGCCATCATGTCACCAAACATAGCTTGACGGGTAGAAGTGAACGTGTTTCGCCCCACCAATTGTTCATCATACAATGTTTGTAGAGCATTAACCACCACATCGAAATCCAATGATCCCTTGGTTGCCGCTACTATGTCTCGCATCTCATCAGGACTTAAACCAGAAGCTTGTAGAAGTCGAAAACCACGTAGTACCTGGAGGATGAATGAATCTTCAACACGGAAGCCATCAGCAACAGTAAAACCAGGTGGTACACTAGGTTGACCATGAAGTGAAGATGCCGCAGCAGCTCCGGATGAAGGTGAAGCTCCAGTGAAAGCAGCCGGCGACGCAGCTGGCGTGTGCTGAAATCCACCATCATCGCCATGTGCAGTGCCATCATCTTCAGCCCACCATTCATCAGCTTCAGCCATCTCATCTGGAAGATCAAAGTGTTGATCACTGGGTTTCACACCTAGCTTCTCTTCATACAAGGTTTGCAAAGCCTGTATAAACTCACTATGCACCAAAGCTTCCCGTACAAGAAAGCCATTCATAGCCTCATGTGGTTGTCGCCTAAATGCAAAGTATTGAGTACAGATAGCAGCAGCATTGGGTAGCCCTTGACGAACTAGTGGTGAAGCAGCTAACCGTTGGAGTAGTTCCCTGGTACCCCCATAGTGATCCAGATTCATACCCGACCAACTCATAGCCAGCAGCCGCGCAGAGCCAGTCAATCGGCTCATCAGCCGAGTGGCACAGTAGCGCCGCTTGTGAACCGGCGTCCCCTTGAAGAACCAGCTCACTTCGCGCGTGTAGCGCCGCCATGTTCGCGGCTGCCCATCCCAGCTAGGAATGTGGCCTTCCTTCTCGGCCATCTTGCGTCCAAAGTGGACAAAAAGAATCAAGGTCCAAGCCCTATCGCTTGGAGTTCAGAAAAAAGAGGTTCTTTGGCTCAAAAGCTGCTCTTCTAAGCAGCAAGCCGAGGTTGCCGAACTAGTTCTTTGAGAAGTAGTCCCTGGAGCTTTTGCCGCTCCGCTACCAATGCAGCGGATGCTGCAATGGTAGCAGAGATTGGGCTCTATCGATTTCACTTGCACTGATTGCTATGCAGTTAGGCAGTGATTCCGCACGGCGCACAACAGCACCGACTCTTTTCCATGCACGACGCGGTGCAACCGAAGGCTCAAGTAAAAGGGGCCCCTTCTGGAGCCAGAATGGCCGTAGTCGAAGTGGCCTGGGCAGGTGCAGGTTGTCACAAATTGCAGAGTCCCACATAGTCCCGCAACCAGTGAGCAACCAGTGCGTCTCTGACCCATCGAGTTTGAGTGCCACTCCACTAAGTCTCTGGGACCCACTATCTGACCCACCATATGCATCCACATGCTAAGATCCCCTCTGGTGAACTACCATGGCTGGACAATCCTTCATAAAGGGATGTTTTCCCGGGTTTTCCATTGCCAAAATGGTGGATTTGGTGGATTCTCTAGCCACCCATGTTTGTTCGGTGAGTCCCAGCCATGTTTTTGGTGGATTTTCAGTGAGCCATGTCTGTCCTAGCCAGCCATGTTTGGAGGGTAATCGATCCTCGGTTAGTCCCAGGGTTCGTCCCAGTGTCACCACCGCGCCAGGTGAAACGCGCCATGGAAATCGCTGACGCGCGCATGGATCTGGTGAGGCAGTCGGCTGAGGCCGGGCAGTACCGTGTGGCGCGTGAAGGTTCAGCCCGGTAGCCATGGCAAATAGCGACAGAAGTAAGGTGATTTAGGCACTTTTTGAGGCACTCTGACCATGGTAAATAGCCATGGAAGTGAGGTCAGAATCACTTTTTTAAGGTAGGTAGATAGCTCTAGCAGGTAGGACCCCAGTGCCTCATTCAGTGGGGCAGTGGACATGTCACATCGCCGGTGATGAAAAATGTATCCAGAAACATTTGGGGTACTTCCTGTCTCATCCCCAAATGATTGGCATTGGGAAATCGACCGGCGAGCTGAGGCTCCTCATCGACAATCCCTTTTTCCAATGATAATGTTTGGCTTCGTTGATTCGAGCGTGTTGCAAAATGTTTTCACAGGAGAAAGAGGTGATTTACCATGATTTACCTTCGTTACAAGATCGGATGATTCGTTGGTTGCGAAGCTAAAAGCTCGCTGGCTCCACCCCACGCTCACATTCTGAGGTCGCAAGGGACCGATGTCAGTCCATCCTGCAGCGTTGCAGCTTCTCACCATGACGAACAGAAGATCATAGAATAGCAAATAGTGTCCTTTGTGACTTTGCGGATTGTGGTAACTTGTATCTATGGAAGGTAAGTACTTATAGTATTATCGCTGAATGACTAATAGTGTCTACTATTGACAAGCAGTTTATTTGGTAACTAGTATCTACTATGCTACTAGTCAGCATCTAACAGCTCATGTTGTTAGTATGAATAAGCAGTTTGTATGGTAAGTATGGTAACCAGTGGATCCATAGTGGTAACCCCCCAGCTTTTCATTGGCAAATCACGAGCCATTGAACTGATGATACAGTTGGCAGTCCAGATGTTCTTCATGGTGTCATGTAAGATAGATCTCCAGTTGGATGTCCAAAGCTTGATTACCATGAAGTATGGTTGATACTGGGTGGTATCCATTCTACCTCATGCTGGCCATTTTTGTGCAAAGTACCGTCTAGGTGCCAACCGAATGTCGAGGTTCGTCTCCTTGCTACTGTATTCATGTGTCCATTGCATTCCCTTCCCCCCAGCAAAAATGCCATTCCCGGAAATGAGATGCTTTAACGCTCAAACCTCTTCGGGTAAAATTGAATATTGCAAACTAATCACCGAAGAGCAAGGAGTGAGCATCACCACATGAGGGTTTCTCAAAATGTGGGACCTTCCAAGCTGGTTGGTTTGACACTATAAACGACAACGATTGGATGATTGGGAGGTACCCCCCATTTTATGAAACCACCACATGGATGAAGAGCGGATAGACAGTGCAGCATGGTGGAATGGGTAGTGGTAGCATGGACTAGCCAAGCCACTGGTGTTTGGAAGCTCAAATTTGCTGCCGAATCGGTGCTTTCCCATTTGGAGAAGACATGGGTATTTCAGGGCCTATTCCGAATCATTTTGAATCATCATTTTCTGCAACTTTCAACTTAAGTCATTCGCAAGTGATTATCCAGTCATCAACCAGTCAACACCAAAGTCCTTCACCAGTTCATCGCGAGTCAACTTCACCAGTCTTCAGTTGTGAACCAGTTGTCATCAACTGCTTCACGATCATCAAGTTACACTTATCCATCGGTTATCATCAACTTGAAAACCAATTATTTCATTCATAACCAGTTGTGAACCAGTTAACTTCAGGCCATGTAACTTCAAGTTGATGATCATCAAGTTACACTGATCAGTTATCATCAACTTCAACCAGTTCTCATCCACTGCGAGTCACACTTCTCGTCAATCCTTCAGGCCATGGACCGGCGTGTCTCGGACACGGTGGAGGCGGGCGTCAAACCGAGTCAGTGCTCCACTGCCCAACGGTTTGGGATGTCTGAAGCAATGCAACTTGGTTGGGCTTATGCTAAGGAAATCATGAGAAAACCTAGGGAAAACGATGGGAAAACGATGGGAAAACGATGGGAAAACCATGGAAAGTCACTTCTTTTATATAGAGAAACCGGCTTGGGAAGCATCAAGTTTATTGGTGGATTTTCCAGCCAGCTATGTTAGATTACTTTAGGGTAGTTCGCTCAACTTTTCTTGGGCAATTGACAAAGGTTACATCCCACATATAGCCCCAATTCTAAGCAGTCACTAGTCATGAGTGTCACTCCAAGTAAGAGTACCTTGCAACATAGCAAGAGTCAGAGTGTCATACCAATACTGTTTTACCCGAGTCGACAGTTCCTAAAAGTGGCGAGTTTTGTTGAAGATTGGTGCTATGATTGGCTGAGAAGCTACCTAGTGGCTAATAATCACCAACGATTATCAGTATAACAATCTTTAGGGGCTGATAAGCTCATTTACAGTACCCGATGTATATAATCGACAATGCTTGGTGTATCATTCGAATCGTGGAAGATCCATATCAATGAAGCCTGTTCTAGCGGAACATCTTGTGATTTATCATGAGCTATGGGCTGTCATCGATATGGATCTCCCACGAGTACTGGCATGGCACATTGCCATCCGTAAAGATCGCAGGGACAACTCAAGATCAATGACAAGTGTTGGCAGTGAACAGTAGCCGATATGCCATCACGACAGCGACGTGACAACCCTCCAGCTATAAGAACTAGAAGGGTACAACAACAACTCGATCCCATTGCTGGATGGTTGGTGCTTGGATGTCCCACGTCGCCCAAGGGTCACCTTCCATGTGCTGAGTTCCGGGGTGTTTTTGGGCTATGGCTTCACTAAAGCTGGGAAAAGCGCATGGATCCAACCAGATGTTGGTCCCAGATGTTGACGCCATGGTGGGACTGTAATGGTAGTATGGTTTGTGTTTGCCATGGTTGATTCTTACTGATGATTATGGACATGTTGATAGTTAATCACTAATAATCATTAGTAACTAAATATTGACATTACCACCAATAGTAGCCATCATAGAACCATTAGATTATATTTCTAATTCCTAACAATTCCAATCATGGTTCTAGCAAATGCAGGATAACTGATGATAATCCTGGTCAACGACAACGATGAATGATATTTATTATGTGGGTGTTTCTCAAAATAGTGACCACCCAAATCATGCAGTTTCTTAATCATTACTAGTAATAAACCATCGATTTTTGGGTTACCACCCATGGCTTGAGAAACCACCAAGCATTGAATGGCGAATCTTCAATGCTTGAGATTTTGGCTCATCAGCTGCTCACTTAAGAGGATGGTGGAGACTTCGGAGCATCGCGGCTGCGCCAGCAACAAGTGCAGATTCGCGGGTTCCCGAGAGAAAAGTGGTCCACTTCCTTCTTGGGCGCTCGCGAATCTGCACTTTGTGGGGGTGGTTCTTTGCAGCTCAGCTCCCTTTCCTTGGCTCGGATGCTGCAGAAGCAGATGTTGCCAAAGACGTAGCACCGACATCACTGGAGGCCGAAAAGCTGCTGGGACCTGGGCCTTTTTTTGAGTCTGCTGAAACAAGAAATTACTTGCCAAATTGTCAGAAACCAATAGTTTTGAGAACGCGGTTTTCCCGCAATGCTTTATCCCTTTGGTGTCTTGCCCTCCGTTCAGCCTCTCAAATTTTGACAGCGGCTGTTCTTGCATTTGCGACAGCTGGATCAATAGAAAGGGGAAGAAAAGCTGTGGTCAAGATTTTGCAGAGCGCTTGGGGGCTTGAAATATCCAAGGCCCATCTTTAAATTTTCACGATGCTTTCTACCAAGATCTCACGGACGTCACGACGGCACTTCTTCCGTGGGAGCTTCGTAGAAAGCATCGTGGAGGCCAAGAACCTAGGACGCATGAGACTGCTCTGTACAGAAATCCCAGTGGGCGCGGGAAAACAATCTTGATGGACCTGACCTTCTTTACAGATGGTGTTTCAGATACCGGAGTGCTCGCTCTTAGAATTATTCAGGTTTTAAAAGGCAAGTATTTGATATTTGTATCGAGGCGTTGCTTTTCATTGGTTAATATTGACAAGGGTGAATAAAGGGAGAGAAGTTGGCTGGTATGACAGGCCTTCAGCACGACACAACTGACCCATGTATCATCTCGTTCTTGAACTGTCAACTTCACTGGTCGAACATGGAGCTATCGGCTGATCATGAAGGTCAAGAATGGTCGATACATGGCGAGTCCGGTCAATCTTAACTACTGTAATACTAGCTATTATCAATCACTGGTATGAGCTGTCAATGACTAGTGTTAGAACGGTTAACAGTCTTAGTGGTCAATAACTCGCTATAATCAACTTGTTGGTTAATAGTCATTATGATCATCAACTATTAGCCATTATTGACCATTATAACTCACAATTTGGACCGACTACTATGAATAGCTGTTATTGATTGTGCCAATGCAGCTATTAATAGTAGTGAGCTAGTAGTGAGTTAATAGTGAGTTAATAAGAACTGTTACAACAACTATGATTATTAATAGCTGTTATTGATTCTGCCAATCAAGGCGTAGCGTAGCTAGTTATAGTAACAACTATTCACTCACCACTATGAACTCACTCCGCTATCGTTATCAACTATTGTTAACAACTATTATTCGAAACTATTATTCACAACTATCATTAACAACTATTATTAACAACTATCATTAACAACTTTTATTAACAACTATCATTAACAACTATTAACAATAGTTACTATAGCTATTAACTCACCACTATTCACTCACTGCTATCAACTCACTACAACTATGTACAACTATTCTCATTCTAATAAACTATAAACAACTATTACTATAAACTATAGTAAGCTATTAACAACTATAAACAACCATTACTACAGGCCAACTATTAACAACTCTTGGCCAATCACAACTGGCTCCGCTTCGCGGTTGGCCACCAGGTGCTGCTGTCGCTCTTGAAGTACTTTCGATCCAAGGGAAGTTGCGAAGCCTCTACCGTGGCGCGGCTGCGTTTTTTGGGACCAAAAGTCGCTGGTAGAGGTCGCCAGTGGGGTTGCAGTGCTGGTTGGTTGGCAGTGGTTGATGATTGACAGTGGTGGATGGTCAGTAGTGGTTGGTGGTTAGCATTGGTTGATGGTTCACAGGGTTGATGGTCAATAGTGATGGTGAACAGTGGTTATCCGACGATATCTGGTGGTTTAAGAATGCTTCAAAGGGAAGCAGATAGGGGATAAAAGCCATTGTTGACTGATTAAGTTGGAATATTCAGTTGTTTAATGTTTAAGCATGAATGATAGCGGCTGGTGATAGGAGGACAAGAAGAGGGAATGCAATGCTTACTAACGCTTAATAGATCCAGCTGCATATAAGATTCCCATTTTGGTGGGAACCACCAGCTATGACAAAGATGGTCGTTTTCAACTAAGATGGAGCTCTCATTAGTGGAACATCTAAACTTAGATGTTTGTTTACACTAATGCAATGGCAGCTCCCATGTTGATGTTTTCAACTAAGATGGAGCTCCCATGTTGATGTTTTCCCATTTTCGGCATAAGAAAATGCTTGTTTACAGTGGTTAAAATGCTGCAAGCACTAGCGAGAGTGGGCCAGAGCAAACCCGAGTTTCGGCTCAACCATTACCCTTTGGCAAACTCACCTGGAAGCTAAAATCACCCTTTTAAAGGTAAAACCAATCTAAACAGTAGATTTTCCACGCAACCATGTTAGGGACTGAGAGAGGGAAATTATCCGCAAATGAAACGCAATTATTGATGGTTGCTTATTTTCAGCCAATCTGTGTTTGATTTCACACGCATGAACGAAACAAACATGGCAGTGGGTCAAAACCCTTAGTCCCCCTGGTTCCCCTATCATTAACCGTTGTTTTCCCTATAAAATTGTTGGTTGATATCCACCATTGTTGGTTGGTTAATTTTGACCCATAGCCACATAATCAAACGAACCATTTCGATGCGGAGTTATTAATCCAATCTTGGAATCCAAATATCGCCGGTACGTAACAGGCCTTGCTCTCTTACTTCCCATCAGACCAATCATCGCTGGTGACGATGGCAAATCTCCACTCGAAGACTGGCAGTTTTTTGTATGGGATTTTGATTTCAATATTAATTGCAGCAAAAAGCAACAAGGGTTTCGCAAAATTGATAGCAAAACCAAGTTTCTCAGTAAGTTTGGGATTTGGTTTTTGATTTTGCTGACCCCTTGTTGGCTTGGGCCGAATGCTGGATCAAGTCCGGAATTCAGCTGCTATGATTGTTGTCTCTTGCATCAGATGGACAGATGACTCATGTCATTTTGGCTCCACATCAGTACACACTAGAGTGTTTCTCAAAATAGGGGTACCCAAAATTCATCCAATATTAACTGCGGTTCGCCACACACAGGCTGGGATCTATTTGGGTTTTCCCCTGGACCAGCGCACACCCCAAACAGGCCAGCACCGGTTTTTCTTGAGCCAAAAGTAGAGGGCACACAGCCACTTGACCGTGCACTGAAGGTTTCTTGTGACAGCTACAGCTGTACAGTTGGAGTGAATGCTTGGAGCCATTTTTTGGTGACCCCCTTTACCGCACTCCCCCTCGCATCCGTGGATGCGACACAGGAAAAAAGGGTACGTCCCGTTCTCCACAACCTCGAAGTCACCCACACTCGGCACAGCAACGCCATGCAGCCCCCAGCGGAAGGTTGGCAGCCCGACCGTGTGCACGGCTGTGAGCAAAGCCTCCCGTGATATACATCAAGGGTCTCCTTGCGAAGATGGCCGGAGTGGTGCAAACCACGCAGACAGTGTGTTCCACAACCGCGGAAGCGCTGCGGAGCTTGCTGCAGCC
>VSDK01028734.1:38093-93310 GCA_009767595.1 Symbiodinium kawagutii
ACGTGCAACTTAGAACGCACAACAGATCCACGTTCTACAGGCCACGATCGGCTCACCACTGAATACTGCACACAATGCAGACCCGACGGACTACGTTCGAGTCATGACAAATCACTGCACGCAATGAATACGAGGATGCTTGAATTTAAAACAGGGCGGAGCACAACAGAATCTAAGGGCGCAAGGGCCCAAAAACGGGGCGCGAGAGCCCAAAATCAAGGACTTGAGAGGAAGGACTGAAGACTGACTGGGCGCAAGGGCCCATTTTCAAGGGCCCAATAAACAGGGCACAAGGCCCCAATAGAGAGGGCGCAAGGGCCCAAAATGGATGACTAAAGCCGAGGACTGAAGACCGACTGGGCGCAAGTGCCCGAAAAACTGCCCGTCCACCGTCCACCCTCCCATGTGGGAGATTGGGCAATGTGAGAAAAGCGGGGTTGAGGTGCATCCAATGTTAGAAAAGAGGGTTCCACTGTTAGAATAGAGGGTTGCAATGTGGAAAAAACATGCCTGCACAAGAAGCACTGTTAAAAAAGAGGGGTGGAAAACGAGGATGCAATGTGAGAAAAAAGGCGGGCAATGTCAGAATAGAGCAATGTGAGAATGAAGGGTTTCCACTGTGGAAAAAAAGGGGGGCTGTGAGAAAAAAAGGATGCAATGTGAGAAAAAAGGGGGGCCCCTCCTAGATTTGCCAATCAAAATCACCCAAATCTGGGTCGATAATGGTAGATAGATTGGAACCCCCTTGGAAAGAAGAAGACCAAGTGATACTTACGTTTCGAGATTTATCCTTCAGGAGAATGGGTGCTTCAGGCATATCATCCACCTTTTGCTTCCTGATATGTGCTTTTCAAGATGCCATAGTCCCCCGGCTTAAATCGACGAGGCAAATCTACAGGTGCTCTACAGGTCGCAACTAGTATGATCTCAGTAGCCTTCTGGTTGGTGGTTGAACCACCCCTATGAAACATAGTAGTCGACCAATCATCCCAAACATTGGGGAAGTTGAGAAAAATGTTTAGAAACCAGTTAGCTGTTTTCTCATCCCCTTAGCATCAACTGCTATTATCCCCTATCAAAAATTATCAAAACTCACCAGAAACCAGTAATAGCTCCACACCGGGCAGGTGGTGGTTACGAACAGCGCTGATGAGTCACCATCGAAAGTGATTTTGATGCCCAAATACTCCATGTCTGGTGTTTTCCCCTACATTTACTGCCTAAATGTAGGTATACGTGGAGTGGGATGTCACCGATGATTTATGAACACCTCCTACCGGCGATTTTGATCAACGCCGGCGGATTTTCATCGCTGGCGGTCCCAAAGCTTCTGCACGATCTCGTCGTAGAGTTCCGAAGTCATACTCTTCGTGGTCACCGTTTGCTCGCCTGGTGCCACTGCGTCAGGGGCTTCAGCTCCAATGGAGATCTCTTGCGGGCGGCACATGATACCTTTAAGTCGTTATGGCTACGTTGGATAAGAAGTTTCTGAATGTTGCTGACTTGGTACATGACTACGGCTGAGTGTGTGTTGGTGTTTGCTGGCACTGTTTGTGGTCTCAAGAATGAGTGGTTAAAAGCTTTTATTGGTCCATGCTTGTGAAACCCAACAAAAATCGTTGCCTGTCCATATTATAGCCATCATTCGTAGACTATGAATATTGTTAGCCATTCATATTTTTGTCCGGGGCATTATACCCTGTCCGTAGTACTAGCCATATTGAGAGCCATTTTCTGGGAAAACGATCCCGGAAAATGTGTGAAACCACCAGTGTTTCTATAGCGAAACCAGCTGAGTACATGGCGATTTTCCAAGCAACCAGGGAATCTTTGCTGGACAGTCACCATGGTTGGGAAGCCGTAGGCAGGTGGTTCCTAACCATGGTTGCGACCTGTGTATAAATGGATTATGACCGGCACCAACCATGGTTGATGGCACGATGGTACCCATGGGGCCATTGATAGCACACTTGTGGTAGTTACAATGGCTACTCACCGAGGTTCCGAAGTAGGATGTTGTAGTGGCTAACCATCGTGACTCACCACTTACTGAGAAACAGCAACACGGTTTAATACAAAGGTGATCAAAGGTGTATGTCATTCATCAAAAGCATCACAGTTGGTTAAACACTTCAAGAAGTGACAATGGTCCCCAAGCATCTGCTCTCATGGTATGTCCGCCAAATATTTTAGGTCCTGGGCGTCGTTACCAGTTCCAACTTAGGATCATCGTAGGCATTAACCATGGCTGCCATGCTGTCCCTGACCTCCCTGCCCTGCAGAGGGCCCCAAACCGGCCTTCACAGGTCATGACGTCGTAAGGGAACAAGCCGACTGAAGGGTCTGGCGAGGCGGTGGAGAAACTCATGCTGAGAACTTGGATAAGAAACTGATACTTAGCAAAGCTCCATCAGAAGTGCCCTGAGAATCTTGGATACTTGGGAACTTATCTTCTAGAATCTTCGATGAGAATCTTGAGAGTGATAGTTCACTTGAGATAGTTGAGAACTCCATCGATCCATTGGCTGGGATCTCCACAATGATACTTGAGAATGATAGTTGTTCCTCCCTCTGGCAAACCAACATGGAAGCGGCAAATCACCATGTTTATAGGTAAAACCATTATAAATAGTGGATTTTCTACTTCCAGGTTAGTTTGCCGGAGTGTAACTCAGTTCGAATGATATCCGATGATAGTGACGGCTCTTTATAGCGATTGAATGCGATTGATATGGCAATCGTGAATGATAGCTCAAAACATTTGATGAAGACTTGTGCTTGATCATGATGGTTGAGACTGTGGTTAACGATAGGAAGCAAAGGAAACTCACCACAAACAAAAAAAATCATCTGGTGGTTTCTCAAGACATAGGGGTACCCCCAGTTATCATCCACCCTTGACCATGCGTAAACCAACCATAGCAATTTGGGGGTCCAACAAAAAGGGTCCCTACCACCAGTCATCCATAAGTCGCGGAAGGACGGCCACGGAGCCGGCCACCTTTCAGCAAATGCCAATAGTTTTGCTTCGTCAGATTGGCCGTGCCCTTGAAATGTTTGAAGCCTTTGGCCTCGCAGGGAGCTCCACGGCCATGGCATATCATGGCCATCTGCGGCTGGTGGTACCCAGATTGAAAGAGGGGGTTACGCTCCCTGCTTCGTGGTCGCTATCCCCAAAGGACGCGTAAGTCAACCAAACGAGTCATCCCAAATCTTGGGGAAAAAGGAAAATCTTGGTGGGTCACCCCGGGGCCTTCATTTGCAGGAAGGTCGTGGTTTCTTCGGCACAAGCATCGGCATCGCAATCATCGCCCAATACCAGGGCAAACTGTAGAAACCTGCAATGAAAGCGAGAGGTGTCGATGAAAACAGTGCAGGGGATGATGGCGAAGGGGTGGCGCTTGGAGTTTTGGGAGTTTATACTCCGTACTGAGGGAGAATGACGGATTTGTGGACTGTTGGTAGCAGTTGCTTAGGTTGTTGATTCTACTAACTGACTGGCCCAAGTTTGGAATTGTACTAGGGGCTAATGACAATCACTCGTGAAACAAACCCTAGTATGCGCATGATAACCGAGCGAATCATGAGACCGACGTGATCTAAGATTTCCTGAATCATCCAAGGGCGTTACCAGCAAGATGAGCAGCAAATCTCAACAGAATCATATGGAGTTCGCCCGCCAAATGACCACTGACCATCTTTCAGTTTGGGGGAAACCTATCTTATGACTCATGACCCACATGAACGCCACCAAGGAACACAAGAAGTGATGCTTTCCAGGGCCCAACCGCCATGGCAGGGAGAGGGTTTCCTTTGGACCAAAAAGCTACCCCGGTCAGACAGCTGCACCACCTCTGCTGCTTTTTGATTTCAAGGCTGGCTGACAATATTTTAGTATATGTATATATATATATATACAGAAATATGTATGTATATATATATACATATCTATATACATTTATTCGTTTACTTACCTTTTAATTCATGTATTCATTCATTTATTTATCTACTTATTTCTTTACGCACTGTATACGTATCATTACGTAATCAGATTTCCATGTATTTCCAGGGTTGGTCACAACATAGGCGTTCAGGACCATACAACAATCACCATCGTCACTACAGAAAGCAACAGAAAGTGGATATGTACTCTACAAAGCAGGGGGGTCGGCAATTGGATATGGCCCCAGCAGCTACTTGAAACTAACAGTGTCTTCACCCCACCTGAGTTAGTTATGAACATCCTTATGAATGGTTTTATAAAGGCCCACATTGTGCCACATTACAGGATGCTTTGAACGAAGCTATACCACCTGCCTCTTTGATTGCCAGTCTGACTGCATTGTTCAGTTACAGGAGATTTCAGACCTAAATCAACAGCTATCGACGGCTGATCAGTATGGTGATTTGATGCCTATTGACACTTCGGTTTACCATTTGGTGGCTCATAGCTTTTGCTTAATCTTCCATCGATGCTTGTGACTCCGTAATGAACAACTAATGGTGATGGGAGATCCACTGAATGAAATCGGCATTGGTGGCTGATGGTAACTCTCAACACGGCAAGCTGAGCTGTTAAGCCAGCGATTGGCTCATCATAAAGTCAATGTTTTCATCACTGGTGCCAGCAAGCGTTCCAACCATTTCACGATGGCTTAACCACGACTGTGTAATAATAAGCATTAACAAACAAATGCCAAAACTGGCTGCGGTTTGAACCAGTTGATTTAGTTGGATCAACCATGGAATGTTGTTGAAGC
Organism: Symbiodinium kawagutii; assembly: GCA_009767595.1. NCBI lineage: Eukaryota > Dinophyceae > Suessiales > Symbiodiniaceae > Symbiodinium > Symbiodinium kawagutii. The sequence goes on from VSDK01028734.1 coordinate 42,854, forward strand.
ATCATTAAAGATTAGCTCTAAAATCCTAACGAACCGCTCCTCATTCACCGTACCTGTCCATTCAGGAAGCCCCCATGGCCCATGACCCCAAACCCTCATGGCTGCTCCGCTGCAATCAACTGAGCTGATCAAACGGTGTAATTGCGCTGAAAAACATTGAAATCTGAAGCCTCAGCAGTACCACAGCCACGGGGGAACGGGACAAAGCCTGTCCTCTCTCGGGGGACATCGCAAGGGATACTGCAGGGGTCTGCGTGTTGGTGGCACCCCAGATCAGCTGATGATGCTGAATCACGGGTGTTGCAACAATCAGCAACCACATTTGCTGCTAGTGATTGCACTTCTAATCAGTAGAATTTTGGATTTACTAATTGAAGAAGATTGATCATCATGATTCATCATTGTCGGCTCCTAAACCCACCGACCAAGCAGAAACCAGCAACAGCTACAGCGGTGCTGTCGGTTGTTCATGAGAGTGAAAATCAGCAGCCCAAAACCCACCGTCATTAGTGACTAACCATCATGAACCATCATGAAACCAAGACTAAATCATCATTTACCACCATGAAACCGGGCTAATCACGATGAAACCATCATTAGCCGTCACCGACCATCATCATTTATTATTGGAAAAGTACGCCATCACCGACTGTGAAAACTGGATATGCACGACATGCCCTGCCATACCTTGATTTGGTGTCGATGTGGTGTCATTGGATGCTACAAGTAGTTGGACAAGAGTTGACAATGTAAAACTGATGATTCACAGTAGTTGTCAAACATAGGTCGAATGGTGAGTGAATGACTCAATAGTAGATCCAGCTGTTGATAAAACACTGCCAAGACCATGAATGGCTCCTGATTTAACATGGGGGGAGTTCTGGATCTACTGATGCACTACTAAGCGATACCCTTCTGCAATCTAACCCATGCAATTGAAATGGGGCTCCATCTTCCAAAGGCAAATCATGCATCAATGGCAAGCACAGCGGCGCAGCGAGCTTGGTTTACCAGAGGGGGGAGCTGGGAGGAACAGCTTCTGGGGGGAGCTGGGAGGAACAACTTTGAGGAAGTGTCTGGTAGCATGGCTGAATTTGTTCATGAATGTAGAGGTAGAAAGAGATCAAATAATCATTGATCAACACAGGTTCAACCCTACTTAAAAATTGGAGGGTAGGAATATTTGAACCGGCTGAGTTTGTCCTAATCAGATGTCTAGAATGGCTCCCGATACAGCATCCATCAGCAATGGCTTTTCACAAGCAACGGTTCAGGTAAATTGATCGGTGACTGTGGAAACTTTGCGCAAAATGATTGCAGTTGAGGTATGTTCGCAAAACATTGGCCACCCATGGGTGTGCTGCCGTTGTTCTGGTCAAGAATCCACTCATGGACTCATGGCTCAATTCAATTCAAAACATCAAGTATCCACATGTAAGATAGGTGTGTACGTGGTCCGTGTGCACCCTACACGTGCACCCTACACGTGCACTCTAATGTTGACAATTTACACCGTACATGCACATGCGGTCTTGCACACGCATACTACTGGTCAGTGTATATGGCTGCCTGCCGATTTGGAAACTGAATAATACAATTCTCGAGCAATGTTGGGTAATAATTTGGCTGGCGGTTTCAACTCCTCAAAAAAAAGAAGTCAACCAACCAACCATTTGCTAGTCCGGGGCTGGGGAAGATTAAACCATGCTTCAAAAATCCAACTAGATAATGATTTTGAAACAAACTCAAACCAGGATTATGACTTAGGTAAAATACTCAACCATGCTCAACTACATGGGGTCCTTAAAATTGGGAAACCCCAAGACTTGCTGGTTTATTGCTGAAAATCATCAATATTGGATGATTTGGTACCCCGCACTTTCAGAAAGCCTCGATGATGATAAGCGAGATGACTAATCAATCATTTATATATAAGCAAAGTTCAGGATGGGTGTTCATTTGATTAACCACATGATTCACGTTGATTAACCACATGATTCACGTTGATTAGCGACTCAGACTTACATCAATCATTGACCATGTAATCATGCTTTACCCACCGAAGAATGACATAAAAATCCGTGAAATTTCACTCAAAAACATAAAAATACAAAAACTACCGATATAATCATGATATATCATGATGAACCCAGCTGAATTCGACCATGGTTTGACCTTGTCCGAGTCACGGAATCATTGGCTGACCATGGGATCTCGGTGGCGGGCTGCAGTGCCCCAGAAGGGTAGGACCCCTGGGACCCCAAGGACGGATCTGGGTTAAGATGGGTTGAGAATGGTCGATGGATGGTTGGTTTTATGATGGTTAATGGTTTGTTTATGATCTTTGATGGTTGATGGCTATTGTTAATGATACTTCAAATACGGTTGATAATCAATGATCCAAGTCCAGTGATCCAAGAATGGTTTGAATGGTAGTCATGTTGATAATCAACAAGACTGCTTCATGATCAAACGTTAAATGGTGCTTGTTGAATAATCCTTTCTCAATGGTGGTCGATGATGGCTGATAACTGCTGACTCTTCATGTTTGGCAACCGATATGCATGGTACCGAGTTGTATCCTTGTCGTGGCTCGCAGGGCAGCTCCTTCAGCTTGCTATCAACAATAGCGATCATCAACCACCACGATTTCTATGAACCGATGCAATGAAGTACAAAAATCAGCATCAGTCATAGAAAACATAGGAATCTGATCAGCACAATCCAGTGGCTAGGGGGTCATCAACCATCATAGAAACCAGCCCGCCCATGGTGACATCAGCAAGGAGCTCTGGACAGCGTGGTGTGAACCTGTCACAGCTGAGCCTTGTTCCATGGGAAGCGACCTGGGCCACTTTACCCGACTTCTATCTTTTTAGAGGTGATTTTTAGCCTGGCATCTATCCATAGCTACATCTCTTTTTACCGTTCTTTTCTTTATCCGTCTAGATGTAGCTATGAATCTAATCGGAATTCTGAATCTCCTGTTGAGAGATGATATGAGATTATATGAGATTATATGAGACTATAGGAGATTATATGAGATTAGAGATTCTAGATGTAAAAGAACTATCTCCTTCTGGCTGTCATTTTTCGCCACCAATCTCATGGGAGAGCGCAAGTCGCTCAGGTTCCGACCCATACCCATCAGCCTGCGTGGCGAGCAACAGTTCGATGGAGCAAATCGCTGTTGCCACCAGGTGATGCGTTGGCAGGTCTAAAATGCGGTTTTTCATAATAGGGCACCCCAAGAATGGATGGTTTACTACTATGCGTGGTTAATATCGGATGATTTGCAGGTACCCTTATTTTGAGAAAGTCTGAAATGTGATGCCAAGCCTTTTCGTGATCCTCACCGCTCCCAATCTCCTTTTCAAAAAATGTTGGTAAAAAAAGGCAAGCTTCCATCTTTGGACCATCATGGGTGTTAAATGTTTCAATGGTGCGGTTTCGTCTCGCAATCAATTGTGCAAGGTTACGCTGCAAGAACCCAAACACCATGAAGACCCGTGAGGCATAAAGTATCACCAGCCACAACTAGCCATCAGCTGGCAAGGAACCCATCTGGAACTGCTGACCAGACCTTGAGCAATCATTGCACCCCTTGGTTCCAAGTCGTATCAGCGCTTATTATACCAAAAGTGGTTTTCATGTTTCGGAAACAATCACCTAGCAACACCTCTTTCCTTTGCCAAACTGATCATCTGACATTGCAACTCCAATCATGCCACACCGGTGAGCAACCAGAGTTCAATTAACCATTCACTTGCTTCATGCTAGAACAAACCAATAGATTCAATGTTACAACGAACGATGTTTTTCTCTTTGGGTGCTCAAAATGAGGGACCCCCCAGTTATCATCCTGTATACCTAACAAGTTACAGATGGTTATACTGGTTGGTGGTTTCAACCCCTATGACCAATATTAGTCCACCAACCATTTGTTCATAAAATACTAGGGAAATAAAAAAAGTTTCAAACCACCGACCAGTATGGGATCAAACCAAGCATAACTTTGGGGCTCTGAACAAGCGACTCGTCCAAACCAGCAGCCCACGCAGTTCTGGGACCTCCGCGGAGAAAATTTTGGCCACTGCATGAGCAGTGGAAGCCACCTGGGCCACCATGGGGGATGATCAACTCCGATGGTTGGCGAATGGTGACCTGAAGGGGAAAGCAAGCGACCAATGGTTCGAACATAATGGTTGTTTATAATGCTGATGATGATGATGATGATGATGATGATGATGATGATGATGATGAGGAGGAGGAGGAGGACGACGACGACGACGACGACGACGACGATGACGTTGATTCCCTGCGAAAGTTTTTCCATGGCTGAGCCGTGGATATGTCGATGTAATCCATCGTCATTGATATGGCTGATGAGCTGCTTGACAAACTGAATGATCTTGTCGCAGCGTAGCAACCAGCTTATCAGCCAGCTTCTCTGATGCTGCTAGTTGATGATACTTCATCTTGTCGGATCCTTTAATGGCCGATCCATTTGTTGCGCACCCCGCATGTTGGTGACCCCCCACATTGGATGAACAGGCTTCGCCGGAAACCAGTGTTGATACGTTCTGATAAAAAAAACACGTGGGCTTGGACGTTTTGATTGGTGATCTGCCAGTCAAAACCACATCCTTCTGTTCAACACGGACTGATACGTATTTTCATCAAAGCGTGCGATTTTTTCCGACGAAAGTGCTTGCCAAAGACGAAATCACATTTAGCTTGTAGCGAAAAGATATTATCATCATGACTTCAAAGAGAAACGCATGCAAAAACAGCCCAGGAAAAATCCAGAAGCTCCGAAAGAAAATCAAAAACATCAAGTAATTAAGCAAAACACCAGAACCCCTTTCTACTTAAAAACCGTCCTTCCAGCATCTGACCCCGCCAGATATACATCGCTGGTACCAGGAACACCAGTACGAACTATTCATCAGTATGATTGTACTCAAGAACGTAATACTGGCGGCAAAGCAACATTCAGCCCGATTGATCTCATCGTTAATCATTCATCAACTCCTAACCACTGTCAGCCACCATTAACGACAGATAAAAATTGATACAACAATGCTCGCTGATAATCCATCCTTAGCATTGTCATGTACCATTCATCCACTATAGCAGCGTTCGAATGGGTTACGACTAAAAAACACCAAGGACCGAAGAAAACATAGAAACTACCATACAAAACGTAAAGAATTATTTTCCACCGTAGTTTTCCACCATAAAAACCCACCAATTCACCGATCCATAGCAACTTTGATTCGCCCCTGGCGCTGCCTCTTGTGGTTTGAAGGAGGTCAGAAAGCTCAGAGACCTCGGCCGAAGAAAGCAGCCCGGGGGTGCATTCGGGACATCTTTTTGAAGCGAATATGCGGTGGTTGATCAAAATGTTCAACTCATGATTGATGAATGGTTGATGTATTCATTCAAAAATAAATCATGCGGCTGATTGGTGGTTTTGTCAAAATTGGGAATCCCAAAAAGTGATTGGTTTATTACTATAAATGCTTGAGATCTGATGATTTGGGGGGTCACCTGCTCTGAGAAACACCTAGATAGCTTACAGACTCACAGAGCTGCAAGATCGTTGAATTCTTGAGATGTTCAGCGCTGTTGGAAGCTTACGACCTCGCCACACAGGATATCATTCCCGCTGAATACATGACAGTCATTGACCAAACAGCCATCGCTTCAATGGCTTTGTAGAAACAAAGAAACATGGCTAATAGCGGAATTGTTGGCCAATCATGTTTCATCAATGATCCACTACTGGCTGGGTATTGTGTAAAATCATGGTCAAGGATCCGCTCTCGCACATTCGGTCGGTCCAGGGTCCGGCCAGCAGTACCAGCCAACAAGCTTGTGTGGGCTAGTAGTGCACTGCCAGCAAGGATCGATGATGTTTGATGATAGTCAATAACTGGACTCACTATTTTCTTGCACAAGTCTTACTGGGAGACAGGGTGGGGTCGGGCGAGGCCGCATGATGTTTCTAAATGATGTGTTTTTTTCGTTGTAAGATGGGCTACAGAAACTGTATATGGTTGTGGGTCAATATCAACCATCATATGACCAGCAATTGACAATAGTTAATGGTTGACACCAGGGGATCACCAATCTTGCCGGTCAATTTATCAACTAGCAATCAACCAACCTTGCTGGTTAGCTGGAAAATGGTTGATAGTCGGGGAGAATAACCAACAAGACTAGGAGATATACCAAGTATGAAGGGCTATGAGTCAAGGGTCTAACCAGCAACAACCGGGGCAAACATCCGACCGCTTCGACTGTTGGCTATATCTGTTGCCTATATCGTGATAAACCCAGTGTGCAATCGGAATACATGGCGCTTGTACGACAACGGGATACAAAGATTACATACCAAACATCAACCAACCGCAACAGCATCGCAGCCATCATGGCCCGTCAGCTGCCCAAGGGGAACGGGACAGGGCAAGGTGCTCAGCATGACGGTGTAAAATTGATGGTGAATTTGGTGGCTTAACTGAATAGTTGAAACCTCTACAAAGCTTTACTCTTGGTGAATTGATGGGGAAATTTGATGGTTCCCTAGTGCTTAATTGATGGTTACCTTGCAGGTAAGTCGTTCGTCATTCTCATTCAATGAAGTGGTTTGCAGGAAAAATGCCCCAGAAAACCACCCGAGAAATGATATCACAAAACTTTAGGAAAACCACAGGAAAACCATAGGAAACCATAAAGACTATAGGAAAGATGCTAGTGAATCCACAATTGTATGGATATTTTTCCAACATGATGGTAAATCCGTCCCTGAATCGTGAAGATTTTCCTGGTCCCAATGGATCATCTTGGTCCCAACACTGTTCTGCCGTAGGCTGGGCTCCCGCGCCCCGGCACCATATAAAGCGCAGCTTGCCTGTGGTTGGTTATGATGCTTGACGATGTTCAAGGGGGACGCGAAGATCATGACCAAGAACCAAGGGGTCAAAATCAATTGCTGCTGAAAAGGTTTGGTACTTCCCAGCACATGGACGTTCATCCCAACTCTGACAGCAGGGAGGTTGAAAATGGAGATATTCTTGTGTCATTTACCATCTGAAACTACTCATGGTCACTCTTGCAAGTTATTAAATGATGGTAAAGTACAGTAATGCTTCGAGGGCCAATGGTTTAATCATTAATTAGCATTATCCGATATCCTGTCACTTAACACTGTTCACCATCAATACGACCAATGTCAAGCGTTGTTCGCTACGAGCAGCCGGTATTACTAAGAATCACCCATGAATCATCATGAATATATCACTACTAACAGTTTTGAACCATCGTCAACCATTATCACACTATAGAATTAAGCTTGCTATAGCGGCTCATCAACCATTCCACGGCTATGGGATAATGATTCACCATAGCAGTTAACTGTCATTTACGGCACCACTGATCAACCATTAATTAGCCACTACTTAACTACAATACATGCACAAAGATGACCCTATTTATCGTTAATACATGGCCATCGACAAACCACCTATGAACCGGTATTCATTGTCATTAACCACTAACAAACCTCATTCACTGTTGTAATTCACTGAATGTCATTTCGAACTTCTGATTCACTTTCATTAAGCACGCGCTACCTAACTAGCGAAGATTAGCTGCCAACGATTTACCATCATAGACCGCCAGAGATCATAAGATATTCTCCATTCTTCAGTAAGCACTCATTGACCAGCCCATTGACCACTCTGCAACCATGAGATTCCCTATTAGTTCGGTTTTGGCCTTGATTAACCCTGGGCTAACCGCTATTGATGGCCAATTAGTTATGATATATTCTCAAAATGACCATTACTGACCATTTAAAATGACTATCATTATTTGCGTATCACAATTAAGCACAATTGATCACACGATATTCATCACTGACCGACCATCCTTCGCAACTACTCAACCAGCTACTTGACCACTAACCATGATAGATATTCAAGCATCAATGCATCAACCAACCATCAGCCATCACTAGCTATCAATTAATCATCAATCAACCAGCATTAACCATCGATTAACTATCACTAAGCCATCACTAAGCTCAGTATCAACTACTGGAGAACCACTCGTTCATCTTCACCATGTATAAATCTGTTGTTGTAAACCACTGGTTAACCACTATCAAACCTGGTTGGTTGTTTGCTTCTATGCCTCTGGGTGATGACCCTGTACCCCTCTTGAACATCCCATCTTAAACCATTGATAGACCTATTATCAACTATTAATAGCTCTATCATTAACCACTAGTTACCATCATAAACCTGATAGTCATTAATGATAGAGCTACTAATAGTTGATGATAGGTCTAAGATAGTAGCTATCATAGCCACCACTATTAGCTATTTTCACCACTATGAACTAATAGTCAACCAAACCATCAACCAGATAGTCAGCATCAACCAGATAGTCAACCGATAATAGCACTGTCGTTAACCACTGTTTACCATCATAAACCACCATAGCAGCTCCTCTTGCCAGCGATGCCCCACCACCTGCTCCACTTCCTGGCCTCGCTGCAGGATGCTTCCGCTGAAGCCGCGCCGCAGCCTGCGGCGCTCCATTCACCCTTGTTCATGGGGAAATTTGATGGTTAACTGGCGGTGAAGCAATGAGTGGTTCACTGGTGCTCAATTGATGGTTAACTAGCGGTTTGATAGTGAAATTTGGTGGTTAACCTGTGCTTCAGTGCCTAGTTGATGGCTCACTAGTGGTCATTTATGGTTGACTAGTGGTGAATGAGTTTTATCTAGTGGATAATGATGTTAATTGGTGGCTACTTTGTAGTTAGCTGATGGTGAACTAGTGGTTAACTGGTGCTTAGTTGATGGTTAACTAGCATAGCAACGAAGACATATCTTGGGCCCGCCAAAGGTTGACATTCATGAGATGAGTGGCTGTTAGCTAAAGGATGCTAAAGGTAGATTAGCCATAGGTTAGCCATAGACTAGGCCAAAGTGCTGATTTGTCTGATGATGGCATCCGCATTCACAACTGTAGCCTAATTAGCCACGCTCATTCTAGTTCTAGCCATAGATTAGCCATAGATTAGGTAAAAATTAATACGTATAAAACCCTGTGAAAATAGAAATCATAGATTAGGTGTTTTTCACATGTGTTGTTTTTTCACATGTTAAGTCCACGACTAGCCATAGATTGGCCACAGATTAGCCATACGAGTTGTAGGTAAAAATGATGTCCACGTTTGGGTAATAGCCACACCAGTTGCAGCGGAACCGCTGGGTGGCCGCACCCAAAGGATGTTGGCCACGTGCTGTGGTTGGAGCTGCATGCCTTGCCAAAGGCGAATCATCACGGCTGAGGCTTTCTCAAGCCATGGGGCTTAGGGCAACCCCAAGGTGTATTCACAAAAATAGATTAACTATGGTTTTACTCATGGTTAACTACCATAGCAACGGGATGATTATTCATAGGTTCCGTTTATTCACAGAAATTGGTTTCTTAACAAAAAATTGGTTTCTTTCTCAAATAATGGGTGATCATCAAAGCTATGTAGTGGCTCATAAGGGGTAGTAACCAACAATGATAGTTAAACAAGTACTAGTTGTTTCTTAAAAATGAGAACGCAAAAATGGTTGGTTGATGAACAAACAATGATTAATATGGGATGATTGGAGGGCATCCTATTTGAAGAACCATATCTGGTAGATCAACCTCTGTAGCAAACGAAAAAATGCTAGACTGGGCTTCTTCTGGGGGATATATTTGGTGGTTGATCTACCATCAGGCGTTTCAACCAGTGTTGGTAGGATACAAGCCACAATGTTTTGAGTATACCAACCGTAATTGATTGATCTCAGCTAATGCTGGCAAGCTTGGTGGTTGATGTGCAGGGCTTATCATGTACAGTATAGAATGTGGCTGTCCTTGGTTGCCGGTAGTTACTGTTCACCTGCCAGTTTTTGGTATGCTTGTATAGACCCATAGCAAACTCCTGTCAGCGGGACCGTGGAATGATCTCGTAGTGTCTAGCTTGCCAGGAATCTCGGCTGGCATCTAAAGAATGTTGATCATGAGACACGAAAGTGACACCTCACAGTCCCGTGAAACTGATGCAGTCTGGAAACCACCACTCACAGAAAGGGTGTCCTGAATTGCATGGATAGAAAGTACAGCTGTCACTGAATTTCGAGGTTCTGGGCTTGGTGCTGACTGTGGCCGTGCCTTTTTTTGTGCTTACTCTAGACTGTTCCAGCTTGAATCGTGCTTGCTTCGTGGATCTTTACAGCGATCGATAGGTGAAGGTATGTAGTTAGAATGATCGTTCGCCAGGATGGAATCACCTAAGTCTTAGTGATTTAACTCATCAATGATGAAGGGTATCCAGTGACTTTTCAGCTCTAAGTGGATCACTAAGAAATCGAATGGAGAATCTTCCGCCGAGGATTTCCGCTTCGTCCAAATCGCCGGCGCGACAAGGCGCTCGGCCGCAGTCTAAGCGCTTGGATGGTAGACTGGGACTGCGATAGCTCTTCTGGTCCCCAGAGGTTCGCTCGAATCGCCATCCCGGAACTCGAACCGGATCTTCACCCGGGTGAATTTGTTTAATGATTCTGACTGGTGAATAGAGGGTGATAAACTTGAGACTGAGATTCCAACCACTATGAGTTCTGGCTGGTCAAAACCCCGCCCTACGAATCATTGTCTATCATCATTATATAAGCAGCTTGTCATACCTCACGGAGGGAGTCGCCCGATGATGACAGAGTCGCCCTTTCAACAGACAGTTTCAGCAGGTTGAAGACCTGTGGGCACATATACAGATGCAATCAAATGGCCATAGGTCAATATTAACCAACCAATAGTAAGGGAAAATGAGCAACCAATAATAAGGAAAACAATGGTCAATGATAGGGGAACCATGGGTACGGGGTTTTGACCCACAGCCAAATGTATGTATGCATGTATACCACATGCTGTCACGTGCATGCAAAAATTGATGTGTTCATATCACCTATATACAAGTAGGTACATGTATGTGTCACATGTACGTCATACGTGTACATCAGCGAAAGGAACAGTCCTCGATGTGAACCCATTAGTAAAACACTTAGTCGGCAAAAACATATTTTGATTTGGTCAACAGTTTGTGAGAGGAACAAGCGAAGCATGAGACTTCCAAGGATGATTCGATCATGTTTCCCTCGTGGATTGCTACATTGGGGTGCACTGACGGATGAAGACCAGAAACAACTTATGTGGAGACATGTAAACTGCTTCTGGCGAAATGCTGGAGAAGAACTTCTTTTCCATTGGGCGACAGACAAGGTCTATGCCTAGTGTCCAGCGTCAAATTAGTGCCTTACAGCTGGTAGTGCGGCAAAGGATAAGAACTCGCGCAATCAAAAAAAAACTAGTTCCAACTACTCTGATGGAAACCAAGCGGAGAGAAACCAAGCACTAAGAACTAGTTCTTCTCTGATTCGTTTTCCATCAGAGTTGCACTACGGCCGTGGCGACCGGATCCCGGATCCCCAGGGACGGAATTGGGCGCTGAGTTCCAGCCGCGCCTTGCGCGAGCAGCAGCGCCTTGTTATAAAATGCCTGGCGGCAGCTGCAGTTGCCCAGCAGTTTCTGAAGCCATCAACGGGCTGCGTTGGTTTTATTTGTTGTTAAATATTTGTTTTGTGATCTATGTGTTCATTGTTTATATGTGTTCCTAATTAGTTGTGAAATATTTGTTTTCGCTTGTGTTCTTCATCTGTTTTTGATGTGTTTGTGTTTCTTTTTTAGAAATACATAACTTGAATGATAAAACAACCATGACAATGTCGAAGCCCGGTAGCTCAACGACCAAAACAAATCGAACGGGCCCCATCAACCGTTGGACGCTGGACGTTCCTACAAGTTGAATAATCCCATCAACAAAAAAACAAGAACAAATCAACCTGCTGGTACCTGATGCCCTGTTCACGGCGCAGAGTGATCGTAAACAGCTACGGCGGTCAGAGCATGGATGTATCAATATATCATCATTAACCACTCTAGTCTCTGTTGCTGGTGATTCCCCTTGATTAAGCGTCAAAAAGCTATGATTGTACAATCACCACTTCTATATCGGCCATGAAAAAGAAACACCATTAATAAATCCATTCAAATTGCTCTAAGAAACAGTCCAGTCAAAGGCGCAACGGAAAAGTCAAAACCTCCAAACCCATCCACTTGATCTGGTCTCTGGATCTATTGCATCAATTTATGTTGGAAACCGCCAAGCAATGCTTGATTTCCGGCATCCGATCGGCGAAAGATTTGCCACTCATTAATCTTGAGGGTTTAGGAACGCGCTGGGCATCGCTGTCAACCATTCTCTGGGGATCTGTTTGGTGACGCCACTTGGGTAGTCCCGTTTCTTGCCGCTGGAGAACCAAAAACACACCAGGTCTGAACCAGAACCATCAAGAACCAGTGGACATTCCGCTTCATCACCAGGTTCCCAGGCCGATCAACTATGACTGGTTGATCTGATTGTACTGATTTCTTCATGATATGCTGACCTCTTCACTGATGTTTCTTTGGTGCTTTTATTGGAACCCAATCCATAACTCCAAGCCCAAGGATCCTCATGGTGAAAGTCGTTGCTCGCAAAGCCCCAGAAGGTATTGGACAGCTCCTGGCATCCAGTTGTGATGAACCAGTGATGTGATGCATCGCTGCTTCGGATTGCGGAAATCATTCGGAATTGAAACCTGATGAATGATGAGTTCATAATCATCAAGCTATAGCTATGATGGTGATTCATGATGCCTCGACGGGAATCATGTTCGCGACTGTCACAAGCTGGTCGTGAGACACTGAGGCCCCATCACTTCGAAGAAAAAAACAGCCATCATCGGCAACAATTGTTCTTGCTAAATGGCGCTGATTCGTGGTTCATGTTGGTTCATGTTGGTCAATTGTGGTCAATGTTGTTATTGGTTCATCTTGGCTAATGATATTAACCACATTTGATTTATCGTTCTTATTGATCATGCTTGCCCATGCTTTTATCAATACGAACGAGTATGAACCACTATGAACCATTCCAAACCGAACTCACCATCAAGTCATCATCAATTCAAGAAACCATCAACTCATCAGAACTCATTACCACCACAAGCCCTTCACAGCCGGGGCTCAGCCGCGCTTTCGCGCGGAGCCCCGCCCCATGGCTGGAGCACCTGCGTCTTGAACTCCTCGAGGCGAGGAACGCACTCCTGGCAGCGCAACGGGGCTGCTGGAACCCATGGGCTGGTGAATGCTTGCGAGGAACGATGCTTAATGATGGTTAGTGATGCTTAATGATGGTTGAACTGATGGTTGAACTGATGGTTGAACTGATGGTTGAACTGATGGTTGAACTGATGGTTGAACTGATGGTTGAACTGATGGTTGAACTGATGGTTGGTGATGGCTAGTGGTTCATTTGGTTAATTTGATGTTTGCGAATTGTGGATGCTGATGGTTGTTCATAATGATTGATCGTGGTAGTGGAGTCAACATTGAACAATTGTCGTTAATACTGATCTAAAATGGTTTTGAAATGCTACCACGGTTTAATCAACATTTAGCCAGCGACAAGGAACTGGTAGGGGTTGCTTTTTCACTAAAATGTTGGCTCATAGGGATTAGCCAGTACAGTAGCTTGTTGGTTAATCGATTTGAAACATCATTCTGCCAGAACTTGCCAAGGAATATCCATGCTTCGTCCAGGAGTTCACGTGCTCCTCACAGTTTGGGAACCGCGCACATGCAGACCCTTTCTCAGCGGTGGAATGAGCTATCGGCACTGGTTGATAAAGTGGTCAATAATGGCTAGCCAATGAGCAATCACCAATAAGAAGCTATAACGCAGTACTCCGTTCCTTTCTCAAACGAAGTGGTTGATACGAGTAAGCAGCAGTACTGGCCACACATACATCACATAACCAAAAACCACAAGGCAATCAACAATGGTACCATACGCTGCTTACTGAGGCAGCAAAACCAGTTGGTGGTTTTAAACCTGGTAAGGGATGGTTTACTACTATTAATGCTTGATAAACTGGATGATTTGGGGGTACCAATCTTTGAGATATAGGTCTTTCTCAAAATAGGAGTACCGCCTAAATCATCCTTTCTTAACCATTTATAGTAATCAACCAAGGATTTGTGGTGTCCCCCTTTCCCCCGGTCACCAGCGTAGCAGTTTCCGGCTGCCTCTGCTATCATGCGGAACAGCTGGTCATCCCGATGTCCCACAGTGCCTTGGGGCTGCCGTCGGGAAGCATAGCCAGCTGATCTCGTTTTCAGCGTAGCAGCTGAAGAATGGGATTCGAAACATGGCTATCACTGTAGGGATCCCCCATTTTTTCTGGGTCAGGGACAGCTTCTCAAGTTATAGGGGACCTAGGAGCCCTCGGCCCAAGTCTTTCCAGTTCAGTAGTGGGGCCGATTACGACAGATGCTTGGGAGATCGTTTTCAACATGGTGTGATTTTACTTCGCAGTTTGCTCTGTCCTTGCCTATCCCTGGACATGACTTTGGATACTATGCATCGCTTGATGCTACCAAGCGACAGAACATTACAGATCATGGCTGCTGTTGATCTTCCGCAGGATGAGGGCAACTACAAGATTGCTCCACGGGCACCATTCGGCCATACTATCCACTGCATGGTCTTCAGCGTCTTGGTTCATCTTTGTCTTTGGATTGGATGCGATGTGCGTTTTCCAGCTCGGGGGCCTTGCTTTCCTGGCCGATGGGCAATCATCGCGCTTATGGCTTTGCAACAGCTTAATGGCCAACATGGAGCGCCTGGCTTAGTGGCATGGGTGATCTTCGTCGTGGATATTTTTCTGGAAACTCTATTCTGGCACTATCTCCATTCCTTGGCATTCATTTGCCTGCTACCGATGCGTTTCCTTCGGGCGCATGCCCAGACCGGCAGACAACGTTTGTTAGCGGTTTCGGCTAAGCATTGTTCGGGACAAGGCCTCTGCTCCTACAAGCTTCATGGTCGCCAGCATGGGGACAAGTACATGGCTGGATTTAGCTCTGATCAGGTTGGCCGCTCAACCCTCGCAACTTTGTTGACTTTTGCCTTTTCATTGCATCTATGGAGGCCAGACCTTTTGCTCCCTGAGCCCACCACGCAAGATAGACCAGTCTGAAATCAGGATGTTGCCCGCGCACGGCTTGAGCCACTCGGGGCACACTGCGCGCTGGTGTGCTTTTCCCGTTGAGTTGCAATATTTCAGATGCACTTCGCTGGCACCAGTCTAGCGTCACATTTGCACTTATTTGCGACGTTTTGATTTTCAAGCGGCGGTCTGTGCACACAGTCTCACGCTGCTTCATGTCTTGTCAAATAATTACTGTTAACGATTGCCCACACAGTTTGCGGCCAATTCATGGGAGGCAGCCGAAGGCGAACTCCGTCGGTTGTCCCTGAGGTGAGTGGTTTGCAAGTTGTTTGGAAGGCCGCATCAGTCGGCATGAACCGTGCTGCGCCGCACTGCCACCGCCGTGCGTGCACCACGTAGAAGTTGTCCGAGCTATAGGGGACCTAGGAAAAAAAGGGGGTTTATCACTATAACTGGTCAATATAAAGGATGATTTGGGGGTACCCCTATTTTGAGAAACCACCACCATGTGAAAGAAAAAATGTGCATTAGGAAGGTAAACAATCAAAATGTCTACTGTGGAGTTGAGATGGCTGTGGGTCAGTTCACCCTTAGTCCCCCTGCTTCCCCTATCATTAACCATTGCTTTCCCGCTATGAAATTGTTGGTGAACTTATCCCTATGACTGTTGCTTCATATTGACCCAGCTCGCCATCTACACTCTACACCCATCCTTCACTAAGAATGCATATCTTTTTGTGCGCACATGCTGACCAAGTCACCAGCTGGTCAACCGATGATATTCAGGGCCTTACCGTTGACCATCCATCAACCAAGCTATTAACCCTTGTTGACCACCCATGAAGCATCAAGGAACCATCCATTAACCAGCCATCAACCCATCAATTAATCATCCATTAAGCAGCTACGAACCCATCCACCAACCAAGATGCCATAGGCCCAAACGATATTCGCCAGCTCCTGCAAAACTCAGCTGCAACCGGCGGTCTTCCAGGCCTACCCAGGTAGCAGAATAAAGTCCACCTATCAACCGAGATACTGATATTTATATGTTCTGTCTAACTGGGTAGGATGTTTCTACTTGTATAAAAATATTCAGCTGGGGTAGCTGAACCCAGTTGGTGTTACCCCAGCTCAAACGGAGCAACCCCTGGAGGGACCGCACCGCTGCCGATGAGGCCTACCGGCCTACCATCGGTCTGATGAGTCAGGAAGTCTGAGCGAAAAGCGATCAACATGCCCGGCCCAAATACCGAGCCAAGTTGTCCTGGTTTTTTGTGATCTAACGATCAAAACAAAGAAATCACCCAACCATTGACCCACTGGTAGATCATTCGTCAGTGTACCTACGACATTGATCTTTTCAATAGCAGGGATTGATCAACAGCACGAGACCAATTGCACTCAACAGCCCCAGTTGCTCTGCACACCGCTCCTGAGTGTTGGCGGTCGGCAAACAGGTTTGCACCTCTTTGGCAATGGCACGAAATAATCGTTGGCTCGCCTGGCACGGCGGTCGGTTCCGGAATGCTGGTTTCTACGTGCCGGGTTGACCTTGGAACGTGGATATATCAATTCTCATTACAGGCTGCCTTCTCCAACCATTCATTGACCTTTTGACCTACCACAATCACGGTCAAATCTATCAAGCACTTGAAATATATCGAAACAACTCATTTACCAACTCTAACCTTTAGAATTCCTAAGCTTTGTCTAGCACTGATTGACCACACTTTTTCATCACTCTGTGCTGCGCCTGCCGCGCCGTGGCATAGGCCCAGGCTGCTGTGGCAAGGCTTCGAAAGCCTGCTCCTGGCACACCTGGTAGCCACCGTCGTGGGTCACCAATGGTAAGCTCAGGATGAACGCCTGAGCTAATCATGGCATCCTATGGATATCATGGCTATATCATGCTATGATGGGAGAAGCCAATCTGGTGCTCGAAAATCTGCATGGCTGGATATCAGCCACATCCAGTTGTAGTTACAACTTACACCTGAAAGGTGATCCTGGCGCTGCTATTTTCGAACATCGAGCTGTATACTTTGCACTGTAACTATCTGTAACTCGGATTCTTAAGAGGACAGCTGGTCATAGGGGTCACTTACTGACGCAACTGCCATGTTGGTAACTCGACTCAGCTCACTTATGAGCAGCATCATGACCTTGCTGACGAGCCACCAAGGAGAGAAAGATGTGGACTGTACCAATCAGCAGCTAGGGACCAGCTAGGGAGATATGAGATGAAGGTGCTTCCAGCCGTCTGGCTCCCCATGCTCTCCTTCAAATCCAATTCGATCCTGTTTGTGAGGAAAAAATAGGCACTGAAGGGCTACTTGATCTTAGGAAACACACTGTTTGGACCAAGATGTCATATGGCATCATCATCATCATCATCATCATCATCATCATCATCATCATCATCACACCATCACACCATCCAAAGTGGATAATCATCTCACGTACCACTGAACTAATGAGTGCGAGAAATAGAGCTTAGCTTCTCCCTCCCACTTGCCAGGGGAGCCCTCCAGTCAACTTAGTCACTAGTTGGCCATTGGATATTCAACATGTGTAACTTGCCATCATCTGCGTTGTATCATGAGCCACAAGATTTCGCAAATCAAGACTAGACTTGGTGTTTGATGATGCTGGGAGATCGATCAATAAACCCCTCAAAAATGGATCTCCAACGGTGAACATCTTGGGTTACTAACTGGTCAAACTATTCTTGATGAATGATTTCATGGTGAAACACACGGCTTTTTGCATGGGCACTTTTGAGGGCTCGGATCTCCCATCTCCCTGGGCCCTCGGGCAAGCCATCATGCGGCTGGTCGCGGAGCGGAACAAGCTACTTACGACCTCAGTCGCCACACCCAGCGAGCGCGGTGGGCTGGGGAGTCGTGGAACCTATAGCTGGATGTGCAGCGCCGGGGTTAGTTCACCATGTTTAGTTGCACCCTGCAGGCAGCTGAAGTGCCATGGTTCAAAGATAGCCAACAGGTTGGTGGTTTCAACCCCTATGAAAACCGCCTAGTCAACCAACCAATCATTTGTGAATATATACATTGGGAAAATTAGAAATGTTTGAAACCACCAGCCAGAGATGGCTTAAAATGCCCAAGATGGGCGTTTCTCAAAATAGGGGAGTCTCAAAATCAAGCATTTGCGCGTGATTTGGGGATCCCTTCTTTTGAGAAAGCTCCATATCCCTATGCTAAGGCCTTGCCTTTCTCTAGTATATTGAAGATATTACCATTTTCATAGTCGTTACCAATAATCCCAAGTGAATAGATGCTTATGAACCGTTGAACATACGGACACATGGCTGCTAAGCATCAAATATAGGAATATACGGACAACAAGTCATTCCCAAGAATCCCTTGCAAGTATATAGATGCTTCGTTCCTCACATGACAGCGCTTTGACCAAGAATTCGTGCAAACTAAGTCACGAATTCTGGGATATCCATGATATAGGTAGATATTACTGTTGTTAGAATGCATATAGGTAGATCATAGTAGATCCATTCTGTTGTTTACATATTTAAAAGTGGGTAGATCATAGTAGATCCATTTCGAATCATATCGACATGCCAACCCCAATCTTGCCAAAAATACCTGGTGAATCACAGTCAGAAAGGGAGGTGTACATCGGTTTACTAACATGTATCCTCCAGTACCCATGGATAAGGCCAAGGGTCAGAATCAAGAGGGAAAAAAGTCACAAAAACACATTTACATTTTGGCCCAAACTGTGGTTTGCCAAGCATGATCTAATGTTGTTACTTCGCGGTGAACAACCCTCACCATTCGTCGACCATCCGTATAAATAAAAAGCGCTAAGATATGGTGCATTGTGGTTGGTGAGCAAATTTGGAGTCAGCTTCTTCGTTCACCACCCAGCTGAATCTCCCAACTTCCTACTCAAGAAATCAGTACCAACAGCTGGTGAAGCACTGTGTGGAGTCTTGCCCCTGCGCAGGAGTCTTGCCTGGCGCAATCCTTCAGAGCGGTGGATTCATCGCTCCAAAAATCCGCTGGTCTAATGATGGTCGGGTCACCAATGGCCAAGAATGGTCGATAATGTTAGATACGTATGAACTCATTCGTAGTTAAATCGTGGTTAATGATGGCAATGATGCTTAAGAATGGTTCAATAACCACAATATAATTGGTAGTGGCCCAGCAGCATCATCCTGAATATATATAATAATGAGCCAACAATCAATTAAGGATGGCTAGATAGTAGTTTATCGTAAGACAAAATGTTACCAATCGTTGCTCATGGTTGAGAAATCGCGGCTGAGCTCCTGATCGGCATCTCAGAATGGTGGTCATCAACTGTGAACGTCAGCAACCATTCCAAAGTCGTTGCGGAACATAACAACTAGTAGCCACCAGCATGATGGCAATGATGACAACTTAGTAACAACCCATTTGTTGTTTAAATGTGTTCAAACCACCAATCAGAAACAAATGATAATTTCTGATGAGTCAGAATTGACGATTATGGTTGACATGCCCAGCTATACTAGTTGAGTACATAATGGCTACAAACTGTTTGGAGTCACCACAATTAGAAGATGTGTACTAGTTGATATGCCACCATGGTTGTGACTGGTGGTCAATCATGCTTGATGATGAAGGACAACCCAAGCCAACAATGGGAGTGGTAGTTACCCTAACTCTGCAGACTGATCGACCCACCAGACTGTACATCGCTCCACCGACAGCACGATCCCTTCCCGTCTACGCCTGATCCCTGGCACGAACAAACGAGCTCCCTTTCACATTGCCAACATCTGGGTGTTTCTCAAGTCATAAGGGTATCCCCGGTGATCATTTCATGTGAACCATTCATAAACCAACCATAACTTGGGGATCCCTTGGAGGTCCCTTGGAGGTCTCTTGGGGATACCTTGGAGGTCCCTTGGAGGTGCCCTATGGCTTAAAACACATCCATCTGTTTCGCCTTGGCGGCCATGATGGCATCCCACCGCCGCTGAGCTCCCGGGCAGCTGTCATGGTGTCGGCCGTGCCCAGCTTCGCGAAACTCCAAAGTAACGAGGCCAATTCGAAAGCCTTGAAGTCCTGGCCGCGGCGGAGGCCATGGTTGGACCATGGTAGATGATGGTGATATGCTAAAGGTTGAGGAGGAGGAGGAGGAGGAGGATGGTTTATAGCAGTTGAAATAGTGCTGAATGATGGTGATGTTACTGGATAAAGATGATGGTAATGATGGTTGATAGTGATTGATTCGTGGCGAATGATAATTATATTCAAGGTTGACTAGTGACTAGCGGCTAGGATCATGTGCGGCAATTTCATGTTTAATGGTAAACTAATAGTCAACTAATGGTTGATTCATGGCTAATTGATCGTTCATGACAGTCAGTTGGTGCTAGTTAATAGTTAATTGTCAACATAGGCTCAATAAGGAAAGTAATGATAATTCACAACCAGAAAATCAATTGGTTAATGCAGGTCAGACATTGCCGATATGCTGGAAACCCATAGGGCCAACAAAGAGCAATGATAATTTCTTGGTTGCGACTTGGTTTCTTCATGTAGTGGTCAGTGCGCAGCTTGATTTGTTGGTCAAGCTGTTGAACAAGCGAGTCATATCCGTCATTAAAACACCTTGCTATGGGTTGGCTTCTGCATATGTGGCCCCCACTTGTGAGGAGCTGCTACTTCAGCCATTTAGCGGATTTTTTGTACCACAAGTGTTACCCTGCTAGAACCTGAGTGGCCAAACTGTGGTGCCATATCAACCGCTTGTGAGGAAAGCACCCCATGGCCGCTTACCATGTGCTAAGAATGTCCATTGATCACCGGTAGCGGGCGCCGTTGCTGTGAGCTGCTCACCTTGAGTGACCACTCACAATCCGAACACACAACCCTACCAGCACATAGGGGTGGAAGTCTGGATCACTAATTGAACTACACATCCCCTGGCTACTCGTGCTGATTCTTCCCTCTTCCCCACCAAAAACGTCATTGGACTATTCACCATGCTTTAAATCCAAAGAACCTGGCGGAAGTCATTGGTATGTCAAGAACGATGGGCCCCAAACCATCGCATAAACTGCTATGCAATACCCATCTAATCACCGATACGCCGATAGGGCTGAAAACTCGTAGGGTATATGATCGATTGTGATGGTCCAGAACACAGAACACATGATGAGACGCAAATGATTCAAATGATGGCAAACATATGGGTCCCCCAGCTGTTCACTTCCATAAAGACCAAACTGGTCCTTCGCTGATGGAAAGTGAATGACCATCCATGTCTTGGATGATTAATTAATTAATATTGATCCATCACCAAATATGGGGGTGTCTTAAAATGGAGGTACCCCAAAAACGTTGGGTTACTGTTGCGAATTGATAATATAAAGCATGATAACTGGGAGGAGATAACTGGGGGTACACCCTGCAATTCAGAAACCACCATATATGAACATGAATCGCGGTGCATGTTTTGTCAGGAATCCAACCAGCGAAATGGGTGCGCTATCATGGCTCTGGACAATCCCATGCTTGAGGGTGCCCTCGTGGAGCCTCTGTGTTAGATAATACACAACTAGGGTACCAAGTTCGTCAATGGCAAATATGGCCACCTCGTCGGCTGCAAAGCAACAAAATCAACGATTGTTGGCCCGTTGATCGTTATCCCTTTCCATTGGCCAACCATTCACCATGTTGGTGGGAGTCTCCCTTTTCATGAACTATCGATCTTCCTGATCGTTCTCCCTTATCCTTCTCCCTTATCGTTCAGCCTCTTCATTATCTAGTTTGTTCGTAGCTGTTAAGGGGGAAGATTGACCCACCAACCATGAACTGCTAAGGGTTCACATCTCTTAACATCGCTGGTAGCCCATGGTCTAGGCTTTCGCTGGCTTTCGCTGCACGCGCCTTCATGTTGGCCACTGCCAAATTGCCAGCCTGGGCGGCGAAAGCAACCAGTGACGAATGCTGTTGATGGGTGAATTCATGGTTCCTTGATGGTTCATTGATGGTTGGTTGATGGTTAGCTGATGGTTAGTTGATGGTTAACAAGTAGTGATTAAATGATGGTCAAATCAAATGATGACCAGTGATTGTTCGTGATAGTTCATGGTGGGTAATGATAGTCAATCATGAACATGATTAAATGCTGGTCAATGGTGCTGAAGATTGATCGTACTTGTGTCCTCTTTTGAAATGATGGTCAGCAACATATAAGCAATAAAATAAGATAAACAAGTGTTATTTTTGATGTGATCATCATGTCAATAATTCACAAAAATGGTGAATTGCAGACTAGTTTGTAATAATAACCTGTAAGAATTGGAATGTAGACAGCTATGTACCAGGGGTTTTGATGGTGTACCCAGAAACATCCTGATTCCTGATACACTAAACGGCGACACTGGCTCCAAATTGCCTCTTTCTGTACGAGAAATACTGATATGATACAACCACAAGCACTCCGTTTACAAAGAAGGTCATGTAACTATTTCAACCTACAGTAGGACTTCAAAGAAAACATTGGTTGTTTCATTGGAAGTATATTCAGCCTACAGAAATTGCTCTACATGATGGCATATAAAGTCCTGCAATCCACCGTAGAACATCACCTGTGGCAACCAACTAAGCCCTACCAACAACAGCAGCAGGTTCTGGACCGCACCAGTGAATCCTGCAGTGTGGTACTGCTTGGTTGATCAAGTCCGCTACCAGATGATCCCTGCCTGTCAGACCCTACTGCTACTAGCCTATAGGCAACCATCAATGAACGATTGATGAAACATCAATTTCAGCAATGAACCTTTGATGAACCATTAATTCGATCGATTAACCATTGATGAACCATGAACTTACAAAACAACTTAGGCTGTTGCTTAATGGTCCCAGTTGATGGTTCATTAACTTATGGTTAATGGTTACTCAATGATTGATCCATAATTAGAGTAACCAATGCTGCTTATTGCTGGGAGAACGGTCCCAGCGTATCTCTGTGCCGGCTTTCCGCCGTCCCAGTGTTGACATTCAGCAGCTGGAAATACATGCTGGGTGGCATCATGTCTTTAGTTCACTTCAGACATATATATATATATAATATATATATATATATATAATATATATATATATATGATTCAAACAATTGATTTTCAACAAACCCAGGCAAAAGAACTCTATTTCATATAACTGATTGAAACAATTGATTCAAACAATTGATTTTCAACAAACCCAGGCAAAAGAACTCTATTTCAAAAGGATGAAACAGAAAAAAATCAGCACCTACCATTCTCCGGGCCCTGGCTCAGCGTTGGTGAACCAGCGCCATGGCCAGCCCTTGGGGCGGCTGGGCTCCCCAGACCAACTCCAAGACTTTGTAGTCCAGGATTCGCAACGTCGCTAAGGACCAGGTCTGGGCACACACGGCACGGCGCTCTGGGAAGCCAGGCCGGCCGGGCGGCCGCGCCTAGGGTGCCTTGAGGGTCAACATAGCTGGTTGCTGCTGAAGTTTTTTGCTGATTGATCGGACCAGATTGATCATGATTGATCATGTTGCTGGTTAGCATGATTGATGATGCTTTTTCATGTCGTTGATCTGACCTATGATGATTCAGAGCTCGCCCAACGGAAATGGACCAACGATTCCGTGTCACACAAAGCTTCCCCCTTCCCACCCCAAGAGTCATAAAGCAACTATGCAAATCCCGATGTGTCATCCAGGCTTAGCCTGGATTCCTTGTATCTGGGATAAACCTGTCGCCCATTTTCAACGATAAGCCATCCGAGCTGCACCCTTCCACCCGCACTCCAAGGATGTTTCATGGCCCTCCATGACTTGTAGAATTTACTGTAGGGAGTCGAGCACGCCTGTTGAATCATGGCTAGCGCAAATGGGATGATCACACAACTATAAATTCCCGCTGATTACATGCTAGCTGATAGAGGCTACAACTACCCTCCTTGGCACAAAAAGGGCAAGAAAACAGAAAGCCCGGCAAAAACTCAAGGACCTAGATGGCCTTGGATAGCCTTCGGGTTTGGGAGGGAAAAACCATGGTTCGTGACTTTTCGCCCCATACTGTTGGTGATGTTTGACTGCTGTCCGCATGGTCGGTTTGTATCACCAATCAGCTCCAACCATCATGATGCCAACTACCTACCAGCCAAGCGCATGGCTGCGTCATTGATGTCTGACCATTGGCATGCCAAGATGTACCAATCTTCGACGGCAAATCTCTGGAACTGAGAAAACGACTCAGAGAAACAAGTTGAAACTAGCAATAAGCCTCATCTTATTTGTAAACCCTACACCCCCGCACCAACCCTCATCTTATTGGTAAATACACTGAAATGGCTTCACCTACGACCTGTTGAGCCCTTAACCCCTCTGAAGAGGGCTCGCCGGCCGGTCCCTAGGTTGGCCCCTGGGACCCGGGCGATGTTGCTCAAGGACTGTGGAAGAGATGGATCCTGCGCACGGAAAACGTTGCAAAATCCAAAGTGAATCGTTGAAGGATTGGTGTTCAGCATCCTGGGTGTCAGTTCATGGCGCCAACCAATATCACCCGAAAATACATATTTACAGTATATGCAATCAAGTCACATAATAAACTTTTAATCCAGAGCAATAGATAACGCAGCAGTAGGAATACAATCAAACAATGACGACTGTTCATTAGCTCCACTGGCGGCTGTATTTTCATGGCTTATGACCAGCAAGCCTAGGCCTCGACTGCCCCAATGATCAGCGTTTAAGGAGCAGGTGCTGGTGGTGGTTTGAAACTGCTCGGCGTCCAATTTGAGTCACGTCAAGCCCTGGCACTAGCAGTACTCATCGCGGTAGTGGTTACGCTTCTGGGTTGAGAATAACCACCGCAACGGGTCAAATTCCCGTGGTATGGTGGTTGCTTCACAGAATCTGAGTGTACCCAACAAAAGCAGAGCAAACAGAAGCCTCAAGAGCACAACCAGCAACAATTTCAAGCACTCAACACCCACGAAAATGCTTGCCGGGGACTGATCATGACCTCAACCGGAACAACAAACAAACAAACAAACAAACAAACAAACAAACAACCAACCAAGCAAGCAAGCAAGCAAACAAACAACCAAGCAAGCAAGCAAGCAAGCACGACAAGCCTTACCATGCAATACAAGGTATATAATAATCAGTGGCCAGAGAAAAATGTTTGTACAATGCCTGCCAATAGGGGATGGTATGCAACGATGATTTATAGACACATACCAACAACAATCGCAGAGGCATCGACCACAAGCCAATAGCCACCGACCAACAACAAGGACGAATGAAACGATGCGAACAAAGGACGACCGCGACAATCAAGACAACCAGACAACAACAGCAAAAACAAGAATAGCAGCAATCATAAAAGGATATGAAAGAGAACCAAACGGACACAACAACAATGACTAATTAATGAAAAAAATGAAGCTCAATGAGGATAACCATAAATCATAAGATGTTTTACTTGTCACTTGGGATGTGCCAGAGTGATGACCTTTTCCGTGTCGTAAGCGTTTGCTGGTTAGCCTCGACCCGGCGTTAAGAGCAGCAAATTTGCCTCAAAATGCCTGGGACTTTCCGGCGTCAGGTAACGAGTTGGGTCAAGCAGTTAACCATCAATGATGGTGTCCCCTGGATTACTTCATGGCTCATAGTGCTTGATCACCAACAATAGCGGATGATAGTGGTATGACCATGGTTCTGTATAGCCAACAATAATAGTTGGAGAACAAGTTGGTTGGGCTTCCAGGATCTTGACCCATAGCCAGGGACTGGTGACAACGGCTTCCCCAGAGGGACGCAGTTTCTGCAGACAATTCTGTGCAAGCGCAGCTCCTGCTCCACAGCCGAGAAGGCTGAAGCAATGCTCACCAGCAGCAGTTTCATGATGGGCGACTGGCGGGCGAGTCATGGATCTCAGCTTGCACCCCAGCAGGTTCCCAGTTGAGATGAGTTGAGTTCTCGAAGCGACAAGCCCTTGCTGTTGAGATGTTTCCATGGAAGGTGATACAAATGTTCATCCATGGTCCATGGTGATACATGGTGATATTTGGGACTGATCCCCGTCCCGTAAACTGTCCCTTTGTGGTCCTTGATGCCTTGATTGTTCCATTCAGGGCCTACATCGGTAGTGTGACAAGCCAGGGAAACAACGACCCATCACTGACTCATCAGTGGATTTCCAGCCATGAAAGCCATACCACGATCCGAAATGCAGTGATTGGTGGTTGGTGAATAGTCATTTGTGACCATAAATCCTAGCAGCAAGGTTAACCCCACTGACCATCAACCAACCAGCGGTTTCCTTCCAGGCTTCCCATGGATCAGCATCTCAGCCGCGAACGCAGTCCAGCTCTCGGTGGATCTGTCCCAGAATTCTTGTTGGCGAAGCATCATTGACATGTACTGTTGCTCGTTATTGGCAAACATCAACGTTAATTACTCTAGGCCGAGTCGCAACCATGACTATAGCTCTGATCGAATATAATGAACCATTCCCAAGATTGCCTGGACCATCTTCAGCCATGACTATGCATCGTGCACTAGAGCATGGACCATTGACCACGCTTGAAGTCTCCCAGCATCAAAAATGGCTAAACAATTTGCCAACAAAAGCCGCCGGGTCAGCACAGGTCCCAGGATCCTGTGGGCGGTGAATCCTACAATAGCCCTTCGCTGGAATAGTATGACCTTGCAATAACTTTCTTCTTGGTATGGCTTTCCAATTTTCCAGCATCAGAGGGCCATGCGACCTCCAAGGGCAATGCTAGCGATCTCCCCACCTTCCGATTTTCCGCCTTTTTGGGCCCCTTCACTGCACCGCTCGTTGGCAGGAAATTCGCATGCAAACAGCAGGTTGGGCAATGCCGCTATCCTCGCGCGTGCATGGCATCCACCTGTTTTATGTACATCTCACCAGACATGAGCTCTCTTAACTCTGTGGCGATATTTCCTTGCTCCTCATTCTCTACAGCTTTGTCTCTGATGACAGGTTTGCCATAGCCACCACCTTTGTCTTGCTCGAAGAACTTGTCTTCCCATCGAGCGAATTCCTGTGGCGCTTGAGGTCCCACGTCACCATCATCGAGTCTTTCGTGGGGACCACTTTCAGGGTACACTGAAGCCATCCGTATCAAAAAACGACTACTTTTAGAAACTCAATCGTTGTTGTGATAGGTTTGATACTCGGAGGGTTTTTCAAGGTGAATGAGTTTGAATCTGCATACGTGCGACAGTTCAATCAGATCTCTTCATTCAGGGTATTTTGCCTTGTTTCAAGCCGGAACCTTAAATATGAGCTGCTACCCCTGCGGTTGCACACTGTTCAAGTCTCGCACGGCCGTTGAGGATTAGTTTCTATGCTTGCTTCCAATCGTCACTCCCGGTTGGTGGGCTGCCCCCGCCGACACAGAAAAAGAACAAAAGGCAATGGTAGAACGTGTTCTGAACCTGTGATCACAAGGAAACTACTTAAATCAGATGGTCTCATCCACGTGAGGGTCGGATGAACAGTCTCGCAGAGCACTGCCCGTGGAAATGCCTGTGGCCATCACCACGGTGGGTCCCTGGCTGAAGAGCTATCCGAGGTCTAACTGTTGGGATGCGAAGTTCACCAATTTCGGTGGTATCATTTGACTCATGGCCCATGGCCATCCATGGCCATCCATGGCCATTCAGGCCAGCCATGCGGATATTTTCCTTCATGGCCGTGCCAAAAATAGCTTCCATAGTCGAAACCGTGGGCAACTGAGGCCCCGAAACATAACCATGGACCCCGTGCTTGAAGCTATTTCCATGACTCACCACTACATCTCTATTTGTGGATAGATCCCACTATTTCCAGTAATTGCGGAATCCTTCGCTTATTTCTAGAGGAACCCCGTTTGTTGCTGCCTGCCTTCTACACTAGTTTTCGTCAATGGTTGCTACTCACATGTTCATTTTAGTAGATGGTTGATACAATTCCAAAACATGAGTCATGAATCACCACGAACCATTGATGCCTGTACCAGGAATGCAGGGTCCTAGCAAAGAAATCTCCGCCCCTGGGCCCCTGGGCTGCACCTTGTAGGCATCCGAGATGTAGTTGACGATGTTCCGACTCTCCACGAGGTCATGCACCGAAATCCCATCCTGCTCGAAGACATGGACGTAGGCGCGGCTCTTGTACACGCTGTCCCAGACCTTGATGCACCTGCGCCCGGCGCCACGGTTGGCGAACCGCGCCTAGTGGAGACAGTAGTTCGTGATGGTTAATGATGATGGCTAATGATGGCTAATGATGCTTAAAGATGGTTAAAGATTGGTCTTCGATCAGATTTAACATGATGCTTGGTATTGATATTGATTGATACTACGATACTAGTTATATAATTAATGGTGCGGTCAACACGTCATTTTAGAGAACTGTTGGTGCATGCGATTCACCGTTGTGGGGCCCAAAAAGCAGGTGAGCGCAGTTGGTGATTTCCCAGCGCAGACCATCATCCCCAGGTAAAGTTGAAAATAGAAAATGTTTGAAACCACAAACCAGGTATAACTTATAACCATCATCATTGATCAGTATAGACCTTGCTGTTGGTTGTTATCTCCTAGAGTTAACCCATTCTAAAGCAATTTTATCAACTATCATCAACCATTAATTATCGTTGGAGATTTTCCCCTACACACCTATAAACCATTTTTTTTACTCATGGTCAACCATTGTTATCCACTATTCGCCCCTGTAGTCATAATTGGCCACTGGATACATTCATAAACCATTTAAAAACCTGGCACTCGTAATGTCTTAATATGGTTCCCTTATAGTTATAGTTAAGCATTTCCAAGACTGGATATTATCCCCATGATCCACCTTGAATCATTACCCATTATCAACCAGTATCAATGTCATTCGCCGTGGTTGATTAACCATTAATATACTATATATATTATATATAAGTATTTATATAGGTATGTATATATTCTATATATGTATATTTTATATATATACCCTAGCTAAACCTTCATTTGAACACACCAACCAGGAATCAGCTGATCGACAGCTCGCCTATCGAACACCTCGTGCACGGCGGTGTTGTTGGATGTAAACACCACGGAATCCTGGAGGATGGGAAGCTATGGTGGTTTCTCAAGCCATAGGGGAACCCCAAATCATCGACTTATAAACCATTTACTGGTGCTTTGAGCCCCTATGAAAAATATGCTTGTCAACGAACCAATTGTTAATGATAACTAGGTAAAATAAAAAATGCTTGAAACCACCAACCAGTCATAGTAATAAACCAAGCATTTCTTCGGGTCCCCTATGGCCTGAGGAGCACCCAGCAAAGCGGACCATCCAACTGAAACGGAACATGTGGGAACATCGGGTCAAACCGGGCCATTCAACTTTGGCGAAGCAACTGGAACGAAGCAAGTCATGATTGAACCCCAGCTGAACCGCCCACTTGTTCGAATGAAGCCCCGACCTGGTGGTCTCCACCCTTGGGCTTGCAAATGTTGGACGCAATGGAGTTGGGAATCCAATCTGGAAAGAACTTGTCGTAGCGAGAGCCATCTTTCTGGAAGTCGTATAGGACCTTGTCCACTTCCTTCGTCTGATAGTTCCCTCTCCAGGATGCCCAAGATGCTAAGAAGCGTGCCTTGAGGATGCCATGATAGTCATCCCCTGGGTTCAGTGGGTCACATTTCACCGTGACGTTGTCCTTGGAGAACATCTGCTGAGCGATGTCCAGAACCGAGTTCTTTCGGTACTTTTCCGAGGCTTTGGCCGTCAGAGGAGCCAAACCACTGATGAGGAAGTGCGCGTTTTTGAAGGGCACCAAGTTCCTCAGCGAACCCGTTGAAACTGCCTGGGGAAGCTGGGTGGACTTCGGGGCTCGCCTGGGGTGGGGCCATGGTGAGTTGGTCGTACCGACTTTGATGCGGCTCAAGCTTTAACGCTATGGTTCTTACTCATATGGCGAGCTGGGTCAATATTAACAAACCAATAATGGGGGATAGTAACCAACAATTTCATAGTGGGAAAACAATGGTTAATGATAGGGGAACCAGGGGTACGGGGCTTTGACCCACACCCATCTTGGATTTACTCCAACTCTTGCTCCAACAAAGGGGATATGATCAACACAAGGAAAACATGCTTGCCATCTGGTGGTTTCTCAAGTCATGGGGCTCCCTCAAACCATCCTCTACACTAATGAGTAACCATGCATTTTTGGGGGTTCCCAAACTGGCTTGAGAAATGCCCATGTCCCACTCCTGAAGCGCTTCAAAAGCTGCTTCCCAACCCGCTCAGGTTGACAGGTTGCGTCTGAAGCTTTCGCAGGTCGGCATTCAAGGGCCCGGTGTAGCGTAAGCACGACGTAATGCCCGACATGCACTTGGCCACCACCTCTCAGTGAAGATGATTAAACCAGGCCTGGTATTACTATGGTGGCGATCTGGGTCATCCCAGCTGGCCATGGCGGCATCGTGATGCTAACGCATGCCAACAGGCCAACAGGTCGACTATTCTGGTCATGTTGATTCGTTCACAGCTACAGGCTGAACTGACAACCAAATATTGGGAAAAATGAAGCAATCATGGCTGATTGATGGTTTGCTGAGTGTCAAAAACTCTTAGTCAATGGTCAAGAATGCTGATTTTTGCGGTCTAACCATGGTCACTCTCTGGTAAATTAAGCCGGAAGGCAAAAATCATCATTTTCTGCAGGTAAACCATCATAAATGACGGATTTTCCACTTCCAGGTTTACCAGAGTGTAAAACCCGTGCTTAAGTTGACTACCCAGGACATCACTTCAGGTGGTGGTTGGCAAACTGGTAAATTATAGGATTAGTTGTTGGTTCAGCTATAGCCAGTGAATGATTCAGTTGTGGCTAATGAATGGTTCAATTGCGCTAAATCAATGAATTTGCTATGGATCAATATCTGAGCATCAATAATGGGATGATAACCAACTACAATAGGAAATACTATGGTTCATGATGGTACACCAGGGGTACACGGTTTTGACCCACAGCCAAGTGATGGTTCGGTTGCAGTTACTGAATAGTTCAGTTGTGGTTAATGGTTCAGGTATGGTTCAGGTACGGTTTACACATGGTTCATGGATAGTTCGTTCATGATGAATGGCGTTAATCGCCCAAGAAATGATCCAGTCAATGGCATATACCCATGGCTGATGCAAGAATGATGAACAACTTATCGTGATTTCTCAAAATTCTGGTGCCCAAAAATCATGCAACATTAACCATTGATCGTAGTAAACCATCCATTTTTTGTGGGGAACCCCTGTGGCCTGAGAAAGCCCATCCGGGCAGGGCCCACGTTGATGCTGGGCGCCTGGTTCAGGTCGGTCATGCGTGGCATGTCCTGCTCCAGAGCCTTCTGGCAGACCTCCGTCAGAGCTCGGTTGTCGAAGAGGAAGACCTGTGCCGCATCGAACGACGCGCGACTCCTTGCTGTGAAGGTGGATATGTTCTTAATATGTGCATACTCAGGAGTACACATATATAGATATATGTGTTTTTTTTTTTTTTTTCGATGTGTATATTTATGTATTCATTAATGCATTTATTTGTGTATTTATCTATTTATCTGTTTATTCACAAATTTGTGAATTTACTTGTTTTGATATACACTATTTGACCAACCAAGTAGGGATGTTTAAATAGCTGGTTGCAACCGCTGGTTATAACATCATTAGCTAACCAAAAAGCTGGCTATAATACAATTATGCATCATGTACCCTTGCTGCTTCTTGCTGCTTGTCTCCCATGAGCCGTGAGTCCCAATTCCTGAGATCTCATAATCTGCGAGCATTTTTTGTCCATAACATCGCTGTCAACATTGGGAACGTCGCTGTCAACATTGGGAAACCCAAACCACCTTGAGAATCCTCGAGATATTCGTTTCAGGGAAGCAACCCCCTGTCTTGCGCATGCGAACACACGGGCATCACGGGCCGTTGTGGGCCTTTTTGCGCTGTTGACCGGGCTTTGCCCCAACCGTCCAATCCACGGGGGGTCTCACCAGCTCCCACGCACCAGCAGGTGCTGTAGCTCTCCCCCTGCGCCTGATCGGTGTACTCCAACAAGTCTTGGAAGCACAGAGCAGAATTGTAGGGCTCCAAGACCAC
This sequence comes from Symbiodinium kawagutii, assembly GCA_009767595.1. Classification (NCBI taxonomy): domain Eukaryota; class Dinophyceae; order Suessiales; family Symbiodiniaceae; genus Symbiodinium; species Symbiodinium kawagutii. Next base: position 75,203 of record VSDK01028734.1, read on the forward strand.
TTCCGACATCCCCGGCGCTGGAGCTAACACGAAGGACTGCATCACCTGATCCGCGGGGCCACTGGGAAGGGACTTGAGAACAGGAGGCTGATCATTCTACAAGATTTATTTGAAAAAAATGAGTATTTTTTCCATTTTTTGGGGGGAATAAATCTGATGACCAACAACAACCAACAATAGTACTATTGGGATGTCATATCAGGGGGAAAGATCCCTGGATAGACCAACGATCATACGGGGGTTTCTCAAAATTTGGAATCCCAAATCAGGTGGTTTATTGGTACCAGTATGATTTCGGGGGTCCAAAATTTTCGGACCCGTATAGATGATAATCAACAGTAACAAACATAGACTCGCCTTTCATTCGTAAACCTTCCGTGAAATATTCACCCAGCAAGGCAGAGGCTGCATGGGGTCGCACTGAAAAAAAGGTCGCAGCAAAAAATCTCAGGAAATTTCTCATGGTTTAGTGAGATTATGCCTGTTTTACTATCATTTAGGATGCAAAATGACCATAAATCCATGTAAATCCCTATAAATCCCTATGAATCCCTACAAATCCCAATGAGTCATAGCGCTGGCGCCCTGGATTTTGCTTCGCCGAGTCACGCACTTGCTCTGCTTGTCCAAGTAGTCGCGGAGGGTCTTCAGCACCAAGCCTGTGAGTCCAGTGCCGGTGCCACCACACGCTGCATGTGTGAACTGAACTCCTTGAAGACAGTTGCACTTTTCGAACCTCGATGCTTTCGCAGTGACGAACCCGTTTCCGCCACGGGGTTTCCGACACGGGAACCGAAGCTTACCATTTCGGATCAAGATTGACCTGTGGATCCACCTGTTTTTTCTGGTGCTTATGTAGAGACCCAGTGGCCACAAATCAGTGGCCATTCATCATGTGACCAGGTGTTGAATGCCTTGGCTATTTGGAAGTGAACTCAGATAAGATTGCTCATGGACATTGTGTACAGTCGCTGGTGACTAGCAAAAGCATCATTCTTTGATGGGTGGCTATATCCATGAATAAGGGATTCCTGCCTACCTAAACCATGGCTAAGGGCGTAGGGATGGTAAGGGTATTCCTACTGTAGGGCATCCCAAAACTGGCAGTTCAATCATGACTAATCTGGCCAATTCATTAGGCATCATTCACCGTCCCAAGCCATCAGCCAACCATCAATAAGCGTCATTAAACATCTTTAGGGATATATCATTAATCGTCATTAAGCATCATCATGGAACATCTTTAGCTATGATTAATCATCATTAATCAATCAATATCCCCAAACCATCAGTCAACCATCCACAACCATCATCCACCAGCGCATCTTACTACCATCTGGTTCCACCACTCCTGGTAGCTCCTGACCTCGCTTCCCTTTCAAAGGTATCTAGGGGTACCCCTAGGGATACCCCTGGCTCCTGTCCTCACTCCCACCAGCGCATCCAAAAAGCTCCTTCCTGACCATCTCCAGACATCGATCTGCTAGGTCAGGTCCTTCGGTGTGAAAGGCCTTGGCGTAGCAATTTCCAGAACTCTCGTCGTTGCCGATGATGTTCTCGGGTCGATACAGATCCTGAACTGAGCAACAAGTTGGATAATTTTACCATACTGTTGGGCTTAGTTCATCCAACTTATAGAGCTATCACCATGTTAATAGAATTTTGACAAGCCAAAAACGCAGAAACTCCGTTGGAAAACTCCACCAAAAAAAGGTTTTGACAAGCCAAAGCTGCAAAAAAACTCCATTGGAAATCATGAACCAGTTTTATTTCCGGGACTGCCAAACGAATGAGTGTAGCACGGTAGTTGCAGTGATCATGCTTGGGCGTCACTTCGGGAATGCCAATGTCATTCTTAACAGGGCAATCCAAATTGCTTGCTCAAATGGAAGGAGGGACCCGTGCGATCTAGCAAACAAAAATGGTGGTTTCTCAAAATATGGAACTCTTATTTTTCATCCAGTCTTTGAATCACTTTTTTGTAATTCAGCAAGCATGTTGGAATGGTCCTTTATCTTGAGAAACTATCAAATCATCTGAACAACTCAACGGCATTCATTGTGGCTAATCATGAGTAACCACCGTGGGAAAGCCCGGATTTCGGCCTCTGCTTGCAGCGAAGTTTCGCCCACTTTGGGATCCTGTGCAACCGCCGCCAAGTCTCCCAGGTTGGTGTCCATCAGAATGGCTCGTGGCCCGTGTCCTCAACCGCCGCAGATGATGCTAGTGGCTAGCGCATAGGTTACTGATAGGATACCAGCCTATGGTTTGATGTTTATATTTATATATATATATATATGATTATATATGTGTGTATATATATATATATATATTCATTTTTAATTTGACTAAACCATGGTTTGATATGTCAATGGTTTTTTTCAGGGGATTGTATTGGTAAATAGTAGGAGAAAATCACCAACAATAAGGGTTGAACAACTACTATATGGTAGCTTTCCAAAATGGGGACCCCCAAGTTGTGGTCGGTTAATTACTATAAATGCTAATACAAAGGATGATAACTGAGGGTCTTCCTATTCTGAGCAACCACCACATAGCTTGTGATTGCTAGCGTACCAAATGGAATACTAGAGCCTAGGATTGATAGGACACAAACAGGATACTTCTAGGGAACAGGATGCTGAATACGTTTGATACGATAATTGGTGGGGTGTTTGTGAAGGATACTTGCACGATATTGACTGTGGTTGTGCAAGTCTGTGACCATATAGCTTGCTTAATTCAATGATGATTACTAACGGAAGATGCTACACCAACAAGCAGCACCCCCATCAAACACACAACAGTTGATCACGAGCTTCTATCCGTCGGAAATGCTTCGGCACTGGCAAGCTGCAACTCTATGATTCAAACGCTGCTACTTGTACCGCCATAAATCACCAATAACAACCATGGATTAATCATAGATCTATTGAAACCGCTCATGGAACCGCCAAAAACTGGCGAAAGTGCTGATTTTCCTTATGTGCCACAACGTGGTATGGCTAAGGGGTGCTGATGGATCAGCCCAAAGTTGACCAAACCCTGCGGTCTGAAACGCTGGCCGCCGTTTTCTGGGATCTTCAGTCGCACCGAAACCGCTGGTATCTGCGAAGTAGCCCTGGCCCAACCAAGCAACCAACCAACCCATCAACCCACAGACCAACAAGAACCAACAGTCGCACGGCTTGAACGCCTCCAAGAGTCTCTTGCTCCTTCCTTCATTGAAGAAGACATCCAAGTAGCCTTGCTGCTCACTGCCATTCTGTTCGCCTCGTTTTTCATGGTTATTCACTTCGATGTTATGCTCTTTGCAGAGTTGACGCCAGAACCAGTTGCCAATCTGATTGCCAGCTTTCCCTATCCTGAGCGCTGGGCAAGGCTGCGAACGTCAAAGCACTGAAGTGGCACATACTTGGGAAAAGTCTACCAGGCAATGTCTGCGCTGGACAAAGATTGCCACTTGAGAAAATTCTACCTAGAAAAAAAGTGGCACTGTCTGTGCTTTTGCATCCATAATCCATTGAAAAACAAGGATGGAATCAGCCCAGTAAGGTCCTCAACTTGAAGTACTTCAAGCATCGATCAAAGAAGTCGGGTCTCTAATCTATTTGGCGAAGTCGCCATACAAATTTCACTGCCCAAAACAAATCTGAGTGGTTCAATCCCTGTCAATTTCAGTGACCAACCGATACCAACCGACCATCCAATGTTGTTTGCACCTCACTGCATTGCGGCACAGCATCTGGATGTGAATGATCTCTCTCTTGCTGGAGTTGTACTGACCTTCTCTGCCCCCTTCTTCCATCGTGGCAGCCGGTGCTAAATCCAGGCTAAATCCAGTACTTATGCTGATTTCACCCCTCTGCGTTTTCTGGAGGTGAACTAGTGACCATAGTAACCATGATTACAAGCTAATACCAGAAGCTAATAGCATAATAACGTTGATACAACATCAAGCTAATACCATTACAATGATAGCATATGATAGCAATCCATACGGTGTTTTGTAGGTGATCAATGAATTGCCAGTAAAGGACTGGATCACTTTCAGAGATGCTCATCTCAATTGTCAGTTGTATGCCGGTGTTATTCTGGGGGTCGAAAGCATGAATAAGCAGCTACTGAACACCCCAAACCGTTCAAGTTGATAAGAGGTCCTTTGTTCGAATCCATCCGCTCGTCTTTGATGTCTGCTTCTGACCGTTCCCTCCATGTCCGTTCATAATCACATGTTGCACCTGTGAGCCGTGGCAATGCGCAGCTTATCCTTGCAGCATTTCTTTCGGTGAAGCTGAAGGTTGTTTGCCGTTCCAAAGAATTCAAAGCGTGACACACTGAATGCACTGACCTTCGCAGTTGGACTTAGTTTTTGAACGAACGTGGTGGGATTCGAAAGTCATTTCTAGCACTGAATCAACCACAACTTTGGGGTTCCCTATGGGGTTCAGGTGGAAGCAGCTCTTGGAGGAGCCCAGGCAGTGATCGATCGTTCGATCGATCAGTCTGCGCACGCCTGTCGCAGCATGCGGTCACTATGGGGCGTGACCACCGACAGCTTCGCCAAGCGGTGCAACGAGGTAGAAAGATTCACCTCGAGCGCCAGCGAAGGGGGCCCTAGTCATAGCTGTGAGATGGTGATGGTGAATCATCTGGGATTTATCATGGTGAATTTGATGCCTACTTCATGCTTACTTGATGGTTTATGATAGTTAGATTTGATGCTTGCTTGATGTTCGATTTGTGGCTTGTTGTGATGAATGATGGTTGATGATGCTTACCTTTATGGTGAGGTTCTAGCCTGCTACTTGTAACAGTGATCATGCTTACTATCCCAAAAAGAAATCCCCTGAAAGTTGAAAATCAGCATGTTCCCTAAAAAACAGCTATAGCACTAGCGGATTCTCCACTTTGCCAGGTTAGCTTACCAGACAGTAACGATACACAAACAATGGTTTATGAATGTTATATAATTATACCCAAACGAACTTCATCATCGACGATCATACATCATAGTCATAGTCATCTCATCACAACTCTTCACAAGAATCACCAGCGGGTTATGGTAGATATGGCCAACTTGTTACTATGCAAGCCTAAAGTTATAGACCCAGTTTTAACAAACGTCAAACCATCTTATAGCCCAATTATAGCCGACTTGTTCAGAGCCAACTTGTTACGACCTGTCTTTTCAGCAATCATCACCAACTCCATGCCAAAGCGTGGTGAAGCAAGCTCAGATCAGGCCGCGTTGCGGGTTGATAAGCCAACGGGATATGGCAGTGCCGCGAAACCAACAGGGCGATTCATATGGCGAGCTGGGTCAATATTAACCAACCAATAGTGGAGGATAATAACCAACAATAAATGGGCAAAATAATGGTTAATGCTGGGGAACCAGGGTTTTGACCCACAGCCATATCCCAAGAATCGAAAATGATTCGCTGACCATAGATGGTCTCCTTCGCTCAACGTGCAAGCTCGATGTGTTCACCAACCCTTGATGCGAGTAACCCTGGTTGGCCAATTTTTGATGCTTTCCCAGGGGCTCTCTGAAAAATATGATGATTGTGCATTTCCAGGTCAACCTACGAGAGTATACTATCTCTTTAACATTACTTCTCACCTATCATTGGCCATGATTAGCTCCAAACCCACCAGTCCCAACAATGCAGTCGATGGCTTGACCCTCGCCCCCGTTGCCATGTAAGATTTCTTGGGCTCGGTGGTACCATCCTGGCTCCTAGGGTCCAGGCGAGATTCATGTCATTGATGCACATCTCCACAACGCCCTCGCCACAATGGGAGTCGCATGGTCTGAATCTTTCCGTGGCACAGTACCCTCCTCCAAAATGTGCCGACCCGTTGGGGATCACGGTCATGGATAAGGATTCAACAAGTTCATGGCTGCTGTTCAAGTGAGTAGGGTGCCCAACCCCCAACCACCACCTCTCAACCATTCTGACTCGGGTTTCACAATGAATCTGAGACATCATAAGTGGATGCAATTATAGCTCAACTGTCCGGAGGAAGACCACATGACTGGTTGTGAACCGCAAGCAATGGAATATATCACCACTACTGCTAGCATATATACTGTCACTGGTTGGCCCTGTTCTTCTTGGTGATATCATGGCTATCACTTAACTAGTTTTGGTTGTTGCTTTAATATGGCAGTGCGTCAGAACCCTGGTAGTAAACATCCTCAGAAGAGACTGTTGGGATTCTTGGAGGTTTTTGACCCATAGCCATATCCCTTCCTTTTTTGTTGATGACCCACTCTTCACCAGTAACGGCATTGCACGGTTTCTTTCTAAGGGCTCCACCAAGATTCGCTGGATGCCATTCTCCTGGCGCATCATGGGAACCCCGCCCTTGTAGGTATGGAAATGACGAGGCTGGAGACTTGTACGCCGAGCTGGGTAGGGTCACCCTTGAAGAAATAGGTAGCACTTCACAACCAAACAACTTGGGTGTTCATGTTTGGGATGTACGTGGAAGGGGTACAGGGTATTGACCCAACGCGAAATGCTGGGGATAATACATAACCAAATCTGACAACTAGCAGAACAGCTTGTGTTATATGATGAAACGATGAACCCATAAAGAAAGCCAATAGTCGCTGCACCATGGGGTGACAGATGCAATAAACCATCAATAACCATCAGATGATAGTCTCCCATGCCACAATCATGAACTAACCCCTTAAGGACCCCGATGTTATGCAACAATCTCCAGCAATCCTGGTGCTTGCCAATGCTTCACAACTCTCTCCCAACAAAATTTCGATGGATACATCAACAACGCTGGTCGGTTGCTGCAAGCCAGGGACCCTTTGATTCATTGGTGAACGACTTCTTCTACTTGGCTGTTTCTCGAAATAGGTGCATCCCCAAATCATCCTTGATAGTAGTCGTTTGTAGTACTTCACCAACCATTTGTTGGGCTGGCTTGAGACAACCCCACTTCCCGCGAAATCTCTTTGGCAACTGGAACCCGTAGCCACCACTTCTCACAAATCCAGCGACCAACCCATATAATAGCTGGTTGCTATATCAATCTATCCCCTACAATTGCTGGTTGCTTCTCATCCCCTATAAATCGTTGCAATGGTGGTCTATTTATCCCCTATTTATCCCCTATATCACTTTCTCCTCTATTGCTGGTTGGTTATCATCCCCTAAAAAAGCCCTTGCTCACTCGTCCACCAAGGACCATCGTTTGCACCCTTGGGGTTGGCAGGTTGCGGCCAGCCCTCCGCTCCTCCTTAGAGGCTTGGATGATCTGACCTAAGGAAGGCTTCGCTGGTTCAGGGTGCTTGGGGCTCCGTTGGGGTGGTGAACTTTGGTGGAGATGGTGATTTGTTGGTTGACCCTTCAAATACGTTTAGAAAATGATTGAAACTGGTTCATTAACGATAAAATGATGGTTAAAATTATCCCCCATCAAATTGAGAAATTGCTTGCTTTACCATCATTGCTATACTGCTTGTTGCTTGCTTAACCCATTATGGTTATTGCTTGCTTTACTGCTTGACCCGGTCGCTCGCCTTTTCGTTGTAGTACAGCAACAAACTGCCGCCACCGACCCAGGTCGCCCAGCTGTTGATCCATGGGCACGAGGTGCGCTTCACCGACTCCGGCGCATCAGCACCAAGCCGGTTGCCTGGCACCAGCCGGGGTGGAGGCAAGCACCGTGGTGCTGGGGCGCCCCAGGATGGTGGATGAATGGTGGATGAATGGTGGATGAATGATTGATGAATGGTTGATGAATGGTTGATCAATGGTTGATGACTCGTTGGTGATGACTGCTTGATGAATGGTGCTTGTTTGGTCAGTGATGGCTGCTTGTTGGTGAATGGTTGGTGGTTGATGAACGGCCTAAATGGTGGTCAATGAACAACTCATGCGTATGCAATGATGAATCGAGAATGTTGAGTCGTTGATGGCAGCAAATCGGAATGGTCAATGGTTTATGGAAATCATTTATGGCTAGATGGATTAAGCAACTGAATGACATGGTTCATTTGAATATTCCATTTATGGTCAGCGTTCAAACTACTTACCATTTCTGGTTAGCCATGGTTTGAATTGCTAAGGGACAACTGTAGTGAGCAAATGATGGTTCTGCCAAGGTAAAATGGCACAAGGTCATGGAACGAGCATGATTAAGCCGCACGGCTGTGAATGGTCAATGATCATCCAAAGATGTTCGACACTTGGTGAGGGTTTAATTTTGTCATAGGGTATAAGATGCAAGAATAGCCACTAGATCATCTGTTGGATCGTCAGTTCACCTTGGGCATTCAGGTGAAGAAGCAAAGCTTCAAAGAACCACAGCGCAAAAATGTGTCCCGCGTCAACCAAGTGGTCAAGTGGCGTGTCACTAATCGGTGTTGTGTTGCGTCATGTCAAATGGATCCATAGTCCCCTGGCGATCAACTCCCGCGACCAGCGAGTGATCGATCCCACGCGTTGCATCGACGAAGGGAAAGACTGACCACGCCGACCACGCCCTTGCGAGCTACCAGCGGATGTAACCATAACTAACCAGCGGATGTTCACCATGATGAAGCATCCCGAAGCATCAGCTTAGCATCGATTATCACATTCTTGGCCATCATTAGCCATCAAGGTACCATCAAGTAACCACCAATTATCATTTGACCACCAATCATCAATTAACCATCAATGAACCATCAATCAACCATCAATGAACCATCAATCAATCATCAATCAACCATCAATCAACCATCACTTAACCATCAATCAACCATCACTTAAGCATCAATTAACCATCAAGTAACCATCAAGTAACCATGGTTTTAGCCATCATGACTTTTTTGAGAAGCTCAACTCTTGCGCTGTTCAGAAGTGGCAAGCGCCGAAGCCGCTTGTGCCTTCAATGTTGGCCTTCGCCTCTGTCTTTGATCGGCCTGGGTATTCTCTAGTGAAAAAAATGAGCGGTGGTCAATCGTAATGGTTTAGTCCAACCATGACGGGTTGATAATGGTTAATCAATGTTAATCATTTAGCAATGGTCAATCAACCATAATCGCTAATGGTCGTGATAGTGGTCGATAATGGTCAATCAATGGTTGATAATTCCTACTTAATGGTTCGTTGATAGTTGATAATGGTGCCCTAATGGGGCAGATCTAAAGGCTGATTCATAGCTCATGACTCGTTGACTAGTCAAGGTGAAGTAGTGGTCGACTAGGGTTCAGCCAAAGCTCGTACTCATACTAATTCACAAGTTAGCTCGTAATTCTGGACAATGAATGACCAGCAAAGGTTAATTAGTGGTTAATGCTTGATAATGTTTGCGGCCGCGTGCCCAGTAATAAGTGCTGCGTTCATATGTCAAGTGGCTAGTCATGGCTGACAACGCTCGTCAATGTAAGGAGTTGTTCATAATTGGGCAATAGTGATTCATGGCTATATGAAAGGCACGGCGCCAGAATAGGAATCACAAGAACTATCGCTCTAGGTGGGTAGATGCGTACACACGCATTTATATGTGAAAATCCATCCATCCATCCATCCATCCATTCGTCCATCTATCTATCAACCTAAAAATCTATCAATCCATCAATCCATCTCTATCTAATTATCCATCCATCCATCTACCTTTTGATCTATCTATATACCTCTGCATTCACATGTAGGAATGTCCATGCACCTGCCGATTGTTCACCTTGGCGAAGCCCCTCGGTGCTTTGAGAGGTACACCCACGAAGCCAATCTGCTAGCGCGGCATCTGCAAGTCATATGGCCTGTACTTCACTCAAATGGGGATGGGTCAATCTCCCCTATTTTGCTGATTTTCATCTCCTATGTCCTACTACCCACTGGTGATCTAACATAGCTGGCCGGAAAATCCACCAATGATTGATGGTAGAGGGAAAGCCTCTTTGGAATATGGTGATTTTCCAGGCCACCGGAGTGTGATCATTGACTCTAGCATCATTCACCTCAAGATTCTTGCCACTCATGGAGTTGCTCTACTGATTTGTACAGTCCGGTGATCTAACGTGGCAATGGAAAATCACCATATTTTGTAGAGAAACCCGCTTGGAAACCATCAATCATTGGTGGATTTTCCAGCCAGCTATGTTAGATCACCAAAGGGTAACCATCGTTGAGTGCAACCATTGTTGAGGGGCCACGGCATCATGTCAACGCAACCGCAGCACCTCGGCCTTTGCCCCGGCCCTTCATGGCCTGAACCAAGGCTGCCAGTCGGGGTTGGTGCGATCCATCTGTCCAGTGATATGCATAGCATCATGGCATATACAGGTCGTACATAACAGAGTGAAATTCCCCTTCTGAGATTGGCGGGCTGTTGCTCGCCAATCTGCTGTTGTGGCGGTCAGTCCAAAACCAGTGAACAGTAAAGAATCGAAATCATTCGAGCCGTTGGAATCTTCACCCAGCCGGTGAGAGTAGCAACTTGCTAGCTCTTGACCATGATCCCCTGATATCCCCTGCCTTTTAGAATATACCCTACCTATTCCAAGGACTCGGAAACAGGATAGAGCTGCTGAGCAAGACCTTAGAACACATCCCTGTTAGCTCTTGGGATAGTAGTTGTCATATAGTACAAATGGTTGGACAGTTGGACTACTCTTCAAAAGTTTTCAGTGAGTAATACTTTAGACTGGACTAGTTGATGATTGTCATACTAGCTTTGTGTACTAGCAGTGATCGAAGTTGTGAACAAAGCTATTCATTGCCGTGGTCACAGAACAGGTGCGGTTTGGTTCTCGGGTTGTAACGACGACCCAATTTGGCTGGAGCCAGCCCGAAATGTAACTGGTATGAGCCTATCATTGTCTGGCCGTTTCAAGCATCCCGAAAAATATGATGGTTAAATTGAATTAATGGGTTGTGTAAGCATCATGTTTTGTCTTGTAGGGACGAAAAACATGGGGTGTTTCGAAACCACAAAATCTGTTTTTCGTTTTCTTGTCTTTATCCCCTATCAATAAGGGATTCATTGTCGTGATCTTTGGTAGTGCAAGACCCATGCCAGTTTTCGTGACTGTAACCCCCACTATTTGCCGGTTGATAGCACCTTGACCAACTATGGTTAACTGTTTTTGACCATCATCAACCAGCACATGAATCACTATCAGCCATTACTAGCTGTTATTGACTGACCGATGTCAACCATTACTAACAATTAATCATGTCCTTGCAATCAACGGGAACAACTGGCTCAAGTTAACACCTTCAGGGACGGCAAGCCCAACTACAAAACCCAGCATGTCGAGCCTCATCAGCCGAGAAGACCCAGTTGCGAAAATGAATGAGATATTCAGAAATATCCTCAGATATTCTGTTTTTTTGAGCCACGGAGGATGCGGAATTCGCAGGGTCCATGTTCAGCAAAATCCTAGTGACTGGATTGCGGCTTGCGTGGTCAGTCCCATAACTGAAGTTTTAATTCCTATGGACGCGGTTCAACCACCTTGGATAGCCATGCAACCTCAAATCGCTTGCGACTCATGCAAGCCGGGCGAGGGCAAGTGAAATAGGCACAAACAAGGTGCAGCAGATCAGTTCATTTGTCGACATTACCCAAAAACTTTGGTACTGGAGAAACTTCCGAAATGCTTCAATTGCTTTGGAATGGTCGCTCAGTTTGTGAAATGGAAGCTCGCCGGTTGGTTTCCCCAAAATCCATGCTGCAAAGTAATGCCTGTCAACCAACCAACAAACAGACAAAGATTGTATATCTCGTTTAAACTACACAAAGCCCTGCCACAAAAAATGTACCAATGGAGTCAAGTAAAAAATAATGCACCCATGATGCTATGCAAGTCCAATCACGGCCTCATAAACTTCGAGCATGCCCTGCTGGTCGCTCTACCACAGTGATGTCGCCTCTAAGCCCTGGGTGTGGTGGATCTCCCGCCATCCGTTTTTCTGGCCTGTGCAAACTGGATGAGTCGCTCTGCTGGCGTCGCGTCGCGGCATCGCAGCTACGGGTCGAGCCACACACACCAAACTCTGCAGCTGTGAAAAAACTTCCAAAAAATTCAAAGCGTTTAGGACCACATGGTGCTTTTTCAAGATAGGTTTCCCCCCAAAATCATCCTTCACGAACCATTTGCGCTAATGAACCAACCATTTTATGGGTTCCTCTGCGGCAGCCATAGGAAACATCACTAAAATAGACGAAAAGCATGCTGCAGCTCTCTGGATGTGCATATTCTCACTTTGATGCATTTTTTCGCAGCAATTCATGGTTGTGAGAAGAAACCACCATCACGAGAAGTATTGCACGTCTGGAGGTCGATGATAGCCCCAACATTTCTAGCAATTATAGTTATAGCAACGAATCTGCTGGACAAGCATCAGCAATTGATGCACGAAAACACACACAGCTATGTATTAACCATCCACCATGGGTGTTGACTGCGATAATTGATCAGAATACCAGTGTAATTATGTATTGTTGCTTAGCTTTACCTTGTTGAGCTCAATTCCTAAGATTGTTGCTTACTAATCACTGTTCTGTTCCTGTCTTGCCGTGCTGCTGCAAGCATATGCAGTAGCAAACTGTGGCCGACCTGTAGCTGCCCGTCCAATGTCATATGAAAAAAATGATATAAAATGATTGTTCTGGTTGGTGTACCGAAAATTGGAAAGGCCAAAGATCTGCAAAAGAAATTGTTGATCCCACTACCCCCAAAAACTGCGAGTTGTTTTTTGTTTTTTTTGGGGGTGGTGTTGGAATGAACCCGTTTCTTTTTAGGGATACAAATCTTTCGGAATAAGGCCAACATTTTCGGATACTGGAACTGCTTTGATGGCAAATACTTTGCCATCGATACTGGAATAACGCCCAAATTTTCGGATACTAATCTTTGGGGATACGAATCTCTTGGGGATACAACTAGGCCAAAGTTTTTTGGATACACTGATACACCCATACGAATCATACAAATCTTTCAGAATCGGCCCAAATTTTCGGATACAAATCTTTAGGAGGGATATAAATTTTCGGAAAACAGTCTTTTGGGATACAAATCTTTCAGAATCGGCAAATCTTATTAAATTTTCGGATACACCCATACAAATCGATTGCTGGAAAACTTCTCATCTACGCTTCTCCGCACGCTTCTCACTGAAGTCTTTGACCCAACTCACTGCACTACTCAGACCTCGGACGTGAGAGTCGTCGCGCCCTCCGTGGTTCATGATGGGTTGTAGATCCATATGGGGGTTATCAAGCCATGGGGTGCCCCCAAAAAATGGTTGGCTTATTGTAAACGATTGACAAATTGATTTAGGGGCACCTGTATGACTTGAGAAACACCCATATTACCCTGGCAATGATTGTTCATCCTATGAGCAGTATGATGTGGACCCATATTGCTGTTCGATGATGCATAAATATTAAACTATCCATTTTGGGGTGTAAATTGAAATCAATTTATGGTTCAACTGGAGTTTATGAATCTGAATCTACATCGAAGACTGCTGGGATACTTCTTGTACAACAGCAGCAGCCAGAGTTCATAGCAACAGCAGCCAGAGCAACAGAAACTGATTGGTCAAACGCTTCGCACTTCCAGCACTTCCACTCCTTGGTGATTTGGGGGTTTCTCAAAATAGTGAAGCCCAAGAAATGGTCGGTTTATTGCTATAAATGGTCAATATTGGATGATTTGGGAGTAGCCCCAGCTGTTCAGAAACGAAACCACCAGCTATGGTCAAAATGTGGGGGGTCGACTGGATGATTGGCCTGGGAGTACCCTGAACTGAGAACCTCCATTGACCAACTGCTCAAGGCACAGAGCTATCACCAAGGCAAGGGCCTTTCCCTTCAGACTTTCACCAAGGGGTTCCTGTGGGGATTTCTACGCGTGGCGCCTCCCAATCGACTGCGGAAGAAGGGCGGTGTCATCGTCGCTGAAGTTTCTTTTGCTTGCCGAAGCTGTGCTGAGCATCACAGCCATTTGGAAAGAGACTTTTGTGCTCCTGGAACTCTGCAACTGAGCCATTTCATTGAGCCATTTCCATTTCAATGATGAGGAGTAGACTTGAACTTTGTAATTTTGAAATACTGTAATCCATTTCAATGGCTACGTGCTGAGGTGACCCAAAAATCTGGCCCTGGTGAGTGAAAGTGTGTAGTTATGGATGGATGCTTGGGATGGAACGGGTTTTTTTGCCGAGTCTATCATCAACCTCAAGTGTTTAAACATAAGCCGATGTCCAAAACATTTTGACCGATATGGATGTTTCTCACAATGGGGGACCCTAAAAATGGTTGGTTTATTACTACAAGTGGGGGGACCCCACATATTTTAAGAGTTGGCCGTTGGGCTGTCTTGGAAACCGCCAGCGCTGGTGCTCTTACCAATAATCTTGAGCAAAGATTGCGCACCATCATGAGCCTCTACATGGTGGTTTCTCAAGCCATAGGAGACACACCCAACAATAGTGGGTTAATTACTCTAAGTAAGTAATTTTGGATTCTTTGGGGGTACCCCCAGCTATGAAGAAGCCACCATATATTAACCATCATCAACCATTGGCTACCACTTCATGGCCAGTATCTCATAGGCCGCCTTCTAGGAGGCGGCACCCCATTTTGGGGCCCCCACTGCTGCGGGAGAGTGCGCGGTAGAGCACGCCCGGTACCTTAGGAAACTGGGAAAGAGCCAATAGAAACAATTTGTTCGAGATGTTTTGATTTCTTTGATATTTTCGAATATTTTTTTTCGAATAAATCACTTTTCCGCCCTGGGCGTCTGAGAGAAGCAAATGGTTTATCCGATGATAGCGTTGATACTGGTTCTTGGTTGACCAGCGGGAGTTCTTAATAAGGCACACACCCAAAACTATCGCTTTGAGACGGTTTGTCATCAGCCCCCATTGTTGAAATTCCCTACTGGTGACCAACAAAGGCGGTGGTGTGTTGTGGGAAATATTGTCTAGTAACTCCAAATTGCAAATATTCCCAGCTCCCCCCAACTGACCCTGCCAGATTGGGACGCTGGAGATCCTCGCTCCAAAACATGGCTTGCAGTGATTGGAATCAGATCTTTGCCCAGACTTCTCAACGTGTTGACTTTGTTGAAACCCAAACAGATTCCTCACCACCACGCAATTGTTGCTGAACTTGGGCAATGGACTCGATACCGGAGCCTCATATCGATCTGGTAGAACACTCTTGACCTGCAGCTAGGCACAGTCGCGAATATAAGCCCCTAAGGAGGAGCTTTTCACGCGGGCGAGTAGAAGTTAGAACCATAAACAAGTCAACCAGTTGCTGAATGGGCACGCTTGGTAGCTCCTGGCCTGGCTCCCCCTTTAAAGGGCCAGAACCGGATACTCCCTCCCAACCACTAACCAGAGGTGACATTCTTCTGTCACTAACGGTAGCCCCATAGCTATCGATTCATTTGCGGAGGTTGTTTCTGACAGGTATACATACACATGATGGTTTCTTAAAAGCTAGGGGTACCCCCAAATCATCCTTTATTTACCATTTATCGTAATAAACCGACCAGTTCGGGGGTTCCCGATTCTGAGAAACACCCACATGATCACATGACATCTAGATGAGACTTGGAAGTATAGGAGGCTTATTGGCTGATCCCGTTGCTAGCTCATCCCGATCGATCAGAACCTCATGCTGCTTGTCACAAAACCTACGACCCGGCTATGGGTCACTAGTATTCTACGGGGGATAATGATAAGAATGGAGCTCTACTAATAACAATGGGTTGCATTTACGAATAACAAAGGGATAATAAGAATTGAATGGTTCCTACAACCTATCAGTGACCCGAACAGGGAAAGCAATGGTTTGTGACCCTTGATTCGTTCACAATGATTTATGATGGTTTCTTGCTACTTTCCTGCAAACCAATTGGTCTGAAGTTTTAACCCTTTGTATTCTGCATTGGAACAGGTACTGCAATGAACATACTCCTTTCCCTGAACTTATCTGTACAGAGCTGGGTTTCGGAGAAGCATGGCTTGAACGTTATTTCATGATAAAAGTCATCGTTCAGCTAAGGATGCTAGGCTACCCAAAGGGGGCCAACCATCTTTTCCACGGTCGTGGAAGCCAAGGGTGTATCTACACCTGGACACGCGCGTACACAGTATACATGTGTACACCCACACACAGGGAGGGTATATACATGTACAATCGCAACAGGCAAGTATACAGACATATAATATAATGCAAACTCTTTGTCCGACCAAGCGGTGAACGTAATCCCGGTCAAGAGTCCCAGCTTGGGGATTAAACTTATGCCATTGGATTGTCAAAAATTATTCTTGGTACTGAGCATGATTCGTGATGAATCAACCAGCATTAGCCACCATTAACCATGCAATGGATCCCGGAGAGAATCAGAATCATAAAGTGACAATATGCAACAACCATCAACAACCATCAATAGATAACAACCATCAAGCTCACAACAATCTACAAGATAAGAATCATCAAGAGAACAACCATCCATAGCCATCAACAACCACGACCGGGCTGGGCCAGCGGGCCATCCTTCCTTTGTCGGATGAGGTGCCACGTACCTCGCGGAGCGGGCGCCGGACCAAGCCGGGGCTACCAAGCATGCATGGAGCTGGTTGAGTTAGGGCCTTAGGGGGGAAACAATAACCAACGAAAATGCTGCTTGGGCGTTTCTAGTCATACCCCAAGTCCTCGTCCAGTTCATCAACCATTTAAAGGTAATAAACCACCCATACCTTGGGGGGTCCCCATTTTAAGAAACACCTGCTTTTGTTGCGGTTCTTGTGGGTTCTTGTTGCTCCCAACTCGTCTCTCCTACATGGGCCCCATGATACCCTGCTGCGACCATCACTCCCCAGCAGCTCACCCGAGATGAACAGGCGCTCCGCAATCGCAATGGCCGTGCCGTTTCTTCCCCAACAACACCCGGCGGTTCGGTTGGACAGAAGGGTTGATATGTTTGGGATAAAAGGGGCAATAGACCCCAATCAATTTTGATATGTATAGCCATCATTAAACACATCATTGATCACTATCAACCATCAGTCAGCTATCAACCTCAGTTCACCATCAAATCGGCGACCGTTCAGCACCATCCTCGAGGTGCTCCCAACGACCCACCGGACCAACGGCGGCACCACATGCCCTTGATGTCATCCACATCGGAACGCCGGTCATAGTCCAACGACCTGGCAGACACGGATCCCACCATGATGTATCGTTGATGATGAGTCATTCATGGCTGACCATAGGGATCTTAAACAACAAAAGGGGCATATAATTGATGGTGATGATGATGATGATGATGATGATGATGATGACGATGATGATGATGCTGGTGGTGGTGGTGGTGATGATGATTATTATTATTACTATTATTATTATTATTACTATTATTATTGTTATTATTATTACTATTATGATGATGATGGTGATGATGATTATGATGATGATGATAATGATGATGATGGTGATGGTGATGGTGAAGGTGATGATGATGATGATGATGATGATGATGATGATAATCGTGCTGATGATGATGGTGATGATGATGATGATGACGAAGATGATGACCATGACTCGGTGATGATGATGATGATGATGGTGGTGGTGGTGGCGGTGGTGATAATGACGACGATGATGACCATGACTCAGTGATGATGATGATGATGATGATGATGGTGGTGGTGATGATGGTGGTGGTGGTGATGATGATGATCGTGATGATGATCATGGTGATGATGATGATGATGATGATGATGATGATGATGGTGGTGGTGGTGGTGGCGGTGGTGATAATGACGACGATGATGACCATGACTCAGTGATGATGATGATGATGATGATGATGATGATGATGATGGTGGTGGTGGTGATGATGGTGGTGGTGGTGATGATGGTGGTGGTGGTGATGATGGTGGTGGTGGTGATGATGGTGGTGGTGGTGATGATGATGATCGTGATGATGATCATGGTGATGATGATGATGATGATGATGATGATGATGATGATGATGATAATCGTGCTGATGATGATGGTGATGATGATGATGACGAAGATGATGACCATGACTCGGTGATGATGATGATGATGATGGTGGTGGTG
>VSDK01028734.1:93346-129239 GCA_009767595.1 Symbiodinium kawagutii
ATGCTGATGGTGATGGTGATGATGATGATGGTGATGATGATGATGATGATGACGAAGATGATGACCATGACTCGGTGATGATGATGATGATGGTGATGGTGATGGTGATGGCGATGATGGTGGTGGTGGGGGTGGCGGTGGTGGTGGTGATGGTGGTGATGGTGGTGGTGGGGCTGGCGGTGGCGGTGGCGGTGGTGATGGTGATGGTGATGGCGATGATGGTGGTGGTGGGGGTGGCGGTGGTGGTGGTGATGGTGGTGATGGTGGTGGTGGGGCTGGCGGTGGCGGTGGCGGTGGTGATGGTGATGGTGATGGCGATGATGGTGGTGGTGGGGGTGGCGGTGGTGGTGGTGATGGTGGTGATGGTGGTGGTGGGGCTGGCGGTGGCGGTGGCGGTGGTGATGGTGATGGTGATGGCGATGATGGTGGTGGTGGGGGTGGCGGTGGTGGTGGTGATGGTGGTGATGGTGGTGGTGGGGCTGGCGGTGGCGGTGGCGGTGGTGATGGTGATGGTGATGGCGATGATGGTGGTGGTGGGGGTGGCGGTGGTGGTGGTGATGGTGGTGATGGTGGTGGTGGGGCTGGCGGTGGCGGTGGCGGTGGTGATGGTGATGGTGATGGCGATGATGGTGGTGGTGGGGGTGGCGGTGGTGGTGGTGATGGTGGTGATGGTGGTGGTGGGGCTGGCGGTGGCGGTGGCGGTGGTGATGGTGATGGTGATGGCGATGATGGTGGTGGTGGGGGTGGCGGTGGTGGTGGTGATGGTGGTGATGGTGGTGGTGGGGCTGGCGGTGGCGGTGGCGGTGGTGATGGTGATGGTGATGGCGATGATGGTGGTGGTGGGGGTGGCGGTGGTGGTGGTGATGGTGGTGATGGTGGTGGTGGGGCTGGCGGTGGCGGTGGCGGTGGTGATGGTGATGGTGATGGCGATGATGGTGGTGGTGGGGGTGGCGGTGGTGGTGGTGATGGTGGTGATGGTGGTGGTGGGGCTGGCGGTGGCGGTGGCGGTGGTGATGGTGATGGTGATGGCGATGATGGTGGTGGTGGGGGTGGCGGTGGTGGTGGTGATGGTGGTGATGGTGGTGGTGGGGCTGGCGGTGGCGGTGGCGGTGGTGATGGTGATGGTGATGGCGATGATGGTGGTGGTGGGGGTGGCGGTGGTGGTGGTGATGGTGGTGATGGTGGTGGTGGGGCTGGCGGTGGCGGTGGCGGTGGTGATGGTGATGGTGATGGCGATGATGGTGGTGGTGGGGGTGGCGGTGGTGGTGGTGATGGTGGTGATGGTGGTGGTGGGGCTGGCGGTGGCGGTGGCGGTGGTGATGGTGATGGTGATGGCGATGATGGTGGTGGTGGGGGTGGCGGTGGTGGTGGTGATGGTGGTGATGGTGGTGGTGGGGCTGGCGGTGGCGGTGGCGGTGGTGATGGTGATGGTGATGGCGATGATGGTGGTGGTGGGGGTGGCGGTGGTGGTGGTGATGGTGGTGATGGTGGTGGTGGGGCTGGCGGTGGCGGTGGCGGTGGTGATGGTGATGGTGATGGCGATGATGGTGGTGGTGGGGGTGGCGGTGGTGGTGGTGATGGTGGTGATGGTGGTGGTGGGGCTGGCGGTGGCGGTGGCGGTGGTGATGGTGATGGTGATGGCGATGATGGTGGTGGTGGGGGTGGCGGTGGTGGTGGTGATGGTGGTGATGGTGGTGGTGGGGCTGGCGGTGGCGGTGGCGGTGGTGATGGTGATGGTGATGGCGATGATGGTGGTGGTGGGGGTGGCGGTGGTGGTGGTGATGGTGGTGATGGTGGTGGTGGGGCTGGCGGTGGCGGTGGCGGTGGTGATGGTGATGGTGATGGCGATGATGGTGGTGGTGGGGGTGGCGGTGGTGGTGGTGATGGTGGTGATGGTGGTGGTGGGGCTGGCGGTGGCGGTGGCGGTGGTGATGGTGATGGTGATGGCGATGATGGTGGTGGTGGGGGTGGCGGTGGTGGTGGTGATGGTGGTGATGGTGGTGGTGGGGCTGGCGGTGGCGGTGGCGGTGGTGATGGTGATGGTGATGGCGATGATGGTGGTGGTGGGGGTGGCGGTGGTGGTGGTGATGGTGGTGATGGTGGTGGTGGGGCTGGCGGTGGCGGTGGCGGTGGTGATGGTGATGGTGATGGCGATGATGGTGGTGGTGGGGGTGGCGGTGGTGGTGGTGATGGTGGTGATGGTGGTGGTGGGGCTGGCGGTGGCGGTGGCGGTGGTGATGGTGATGGTGATGGCGATGATGGTGGTGGTGGGGGTGGCGGTGGTGGTGGTGATGGTGGTGATGGTGGTGGTGGGGCTGGCGGTGGCGGTGGCGGTGGTGATGGTGATGGTGATGGCGATGATGGTGGTGGTGGGGGTGGCGGTGGTGGTGGTGATGGTGGTGATGGTGGTGGTGGGGCTGGCGGTGGCGGTGGCGGTGGTGATGGTGATGGTGATGGCGATGATGGTGGTGGTGGGGGTGGCGGTGGTGGTGGTGATGGTGGTGATGGTGGTGGTGGGGCTGGCGGTGGCGGTGGCGGTGGTGATGGTGATGGTGATGGCGATGATGGTGGTGGTGGGGGTGGCGGTGGTGGTGGTGATGGTGGTGATGGTGGTGGTGGGGCTGGCGGTGGCGGTGGCGGTGGTGATGGTGATGGTGATGGCGATGATGGTGGTGGTGGGGGTGGCGGTGGTGGTGGTGATGGTGGTGATGGTGGTGGTGGGGCTGGCGGTGGCGGTGGCGGTGGTGATGGTGATGGTGATGGCGATGATGGTGGTGGTGGGGGTGGCGGTGGTGGTGGTGATGGTGGTGATGGTGGTGGTGGGGCTGGCGGTGGCGGTGGCGGTGGTGATGGTGATGGTGATGGCGATGATGGTGGTGGTGGGGGTGGCGGTGGTGGTGGTGATGGTGGTGATGGTGGTGGTGGGGCTGGCGGTGGCGGTGGCGGTGGTGATGGTGATGGTGATGGCGATGATGGTGGTGGTGGGGGTGGCGGTGGTGGTGGTGATGGTGGTGATGGTGGTGGTGGGGCTGGCGGTGGCGGTGGCGGTGGTGATGGTGATGGTGATGGCGATGATGGTGGTGGTGGGGGTGGCGGTGGTGGTGGTGATGGTGGTGATGGTGGTGGTGGGGCTGGCGGTGGCGGTGGCGGTGGTGATGGTGATGGTGATGGCGATGATGGTGGTGGTGGGGGTGGCGGTGGTGGTGGTGATGGTGGTGATGGTGGTGGTGGGGCTGGCGGTGGCGGTGGCGGTGGTGATGGTGATGGTGATGGCGATGATGGTGGTGGTGGGGGTGGCGGTGGTGGTGGTGATGGTGGTGATGGTGGTGGTGGGGCTGGCGGTGGCGGTGGCGGTGGTGATGGTGATGGTGATGG
This sequence comes from Symbiodinium kawagutii, assembly GCA_009767595.1. Lineage (NCBI taxonomy): Eukaryota > Dinophyceae > Suessiales > Symbiodiniaceae > Symbiodinium > Symbiodinium kawagutii. Next base: position 96,722 of record VSDK01028734.1, read on the forward strand.
CGATGATGGTGGTGGTGGGGGTGGCGGTGGTGGTGGTGATGGTGGTGATGGTGGTGGTGGGGCTGGCGGTGGCGGTGGCGGTGGTGATGGTGATGGTGATGGCGATGATGGTGGTGGTGGGGGTGGCGGTGGTGGTGGTGATGGTGGTGATGGTGGTGGTGGGGCTGGCGGTGGCGGTGGCGGTGGTGATGGTGATGGTGATGGCGATGATGGTGGTGGTGGGGGTGGCGGTGGTGGTGGTGATGGTGGTGATGGTGGTGGTGGGGCTGGCGGTGGCGGTGGCGGTGGTGATGGTGATGGTGATGGCGATGATGGTGGTGGTGGGGGTGGCGGTGGTGGTGGTGATGGTGGTGATGGTGGTGGTGGGGCTGGCGGTGGCGGTGGCGGTGGTGATGGTGATGGTGATGGCGATGATGGTGGTGGTGGGGGTGGCGGTGGTGGTGGTGATGGTGGTGATGGTGGTGGTGGGGCTGGCGGTGGCGGTGGCGGTGGTGATGGTGATGGTGATGGCGATGATGGTGGTGGTGGGGGTGGCGGTGGTGGTGGTGATGGTGGTGATGGTGGTGGTGGGGCTGGCGGTGGCGGTGGCGGTGGTGATGGTGATGGTGATGGCGATGATGGTGGTGGTGGGGGTGGCGGTGGTGGTGGTGATGGTGGTGATGGTGGTGGTGGGGCTGGCGGTGGCGGTGGCGGTGGTGATGGTGATGGTGATGGCGATGATGGTGGTGGTGGGGGTGGCGGTGGTGGTGGTGATGGTGGTGATGGTGGTGGTGGTGGTGATGATGACCGCTCATTGCACCATGTACCTGTTTTGGTTGCTTAATATTGGCCTGTAGCCATATACAGCTTGTATATCCCCTAGTCTTGTTGGCTATTATTCCGGATAATCTATCATTAACCAGCTGGTTTAACCATTGGTTGGTTGGTTCATGTTGACCCATATCAAGCAACTTCTTAAGCACTATAAGCCACTGTTGTTCACCGCTGTCAGTCACTTAAGCTTCCTAACTATCTCGGTGGCACTGATTCTTTCACAATCAATGGTAGTTATTCATAGTCTTTCATAGTCAGGTGAATCCAAATCAAGTATCAAAAGTCACAAATATCAACAATCGATTAGTAACGGCCATTCGTGATCATAAGGTCCACAATACGCTAATAGCCGTTATGAATAGCAGGTTCACACTGGTTCAATGGATCATGATCATTACCAAAGATCGGCTATTAGTGATCGCTATTTTGGTTTCACACAGCCACTTCTTAACCATCACCGGGATCATCCGTCACCACGCTGCTCTGCGCTGGGCTGGCCAAATCATGGAGTGGCCCTTGCGATCCACCTGGTCCAAGTGCAAAGAAATGCAGGTTGCTGCAGGCTGTTTGATGGTTAGCAACGTTTGAGAATAGTGAATCTTGATCACTATTGGTGGTTCATTCAATGTCAGTAGTGGTAATTACTGGTAAGCAATGGTTCTTCCTGGTGAATAGGGATTAGTGTTGATGGTTCACGCTGGTTTGATAGTGGATGATTGGTGGACAACCATGGAAAAGGATGGATGCTCTCCATACTCAAGGGCAACAATTTCATGAATAAACCATAACCACTTGAATGCTTCACAACTGCGTAACATCCATTGAGTTAAATGTCGCCAACGAGGCAATTGAGTTCCTTGCAATCATGTATGATTGCGGTGAATCACATTCAGCCCACCATGAATTCATGCTTCGCCAAAGAAATATTGAAACCCACCCCGCATTGGGAGAGATCACCTTCAGCTGCGCACAAATCATGGGAGGCTTGGCGAGGGGAAAAACCCTCCCAGGATCTCCCAGGCACATTCCCTACAGCTGTGATCGTCATTTCTGCATGTAGAGAGCCTTTCATTTTGGGGGGGTAACTTTTGGATAGCCCAACTTCAATACGCTGGCCATCGGGTAACCCAGGCACCTCGGGGCCCCATTGATGGTTGATGTTTCTTAAGGCTGCGCCACTGAACAAATGAAACACCGAAAACTCAATCCAGAGCTGATCATGTGCATCTTGGATCTTGTCAGTTTGGGGGATTGACGCTGCGGGAGGGTAACCATTGAGTAGGGCTTCATACGTTGGTGAACCATACGCATTTTCAGCCCACAACCGGTTGTCCCCTAGTACCAATATCCATTTTAGATCTTATTTCAGCTTGATATGACTTCAACCAACCAGTGAAGAAGCCGCAAATTCGGCCGCGAGGCATTGGGAAGGCCATGATGCTGGGATGATCCCATATGATGCTTTCTCATAGGGAATCCCCACAAAATGGTTGGTTTATCATTATAAACGATGAACATAAAGGATGATTTACCGGTACCCCTATGGCAACCACCCCTTTGGGAAAAATTGGACATCTTCCCAATCCTCACAGCATCTGCAGCTCAGTGGCTGTGTGGTCGAAGTAGCAGTTGAACGACCAGCCAGGGATGATGGTTGACGACATCTCCACCTCCCGTGTGCAAACAGCAACCACGATGATGGTGCGTGGTCTAACCACATTTTCCAGGTAGCACATCTGCAAGGCTCCTGTTTCAGCACCCACCAAGCTACCAGCAAGCTCCCCGGCTTAATCATCCATGGAGCCCAGCGATTGGGAGTTTGCCTATTTTCTGCACTCCCTCAGAGATTGTGGAAGCGGATTGATATTGGAGGAATGGAGTAGTGATAATCGAGTGAGGATAATGATTTAGGCAAGGATTAATATGATTATGATTATGATATTCACTATCATGGTATTGCATGGGAGTGGATTCATGTAACTACGGACATTGGTTGCAAATGGTAACATCCGGACAGAACCCACCTCCGGGATCGGTACTCTTGTCTGACTAATATGCAACTAATATCGTGAATCGTGGAAAGTATAGTATGGTTGATTGTTGTCAACAACGGTTGATACTGGTTTGGTGTTTCTTCATGGATGAAGACTGTAATGGTTAAGAGTTGTTGATTGCGCTTCATAATGATGGACAACGGTTATCAAGCTTCAGGAGTGCCTAACAAAGTCGGCTGATATTGGTGGAGAATGGTCTAATCATGTTGTTGGGTAGTTGCTCGCGGTCGACAAGTACTTATTGAAAATGGCTACAAGTGATCCAAAATGCTCAGTGGATATGATCCCATGTCGCAACATCCAAGCATGTAGCCTTCACGGCCGGCTATTCGGTACCAATCAACTGCTAGGTCGCGCCCATGTTTCTCTAAAAAATTCAGTGTCACTCATCCAAAGCCCGCCCAGCAAGCTGTCATCTCAAAAGAGCACCCCAAGAGGTGCAGGTTCCGACGATCAGCTGTGATACTGGGTGCCAAAATCTATGGGCGACCATCGAGTTGGCAGAAAAATCTATGGGGTGCCAGAATTTCTGCCGAAAATTCAGAAGTTGGCAGAAATGACAACCGACCCCCAGATTTCTTGGCCCCCTCTGTTATCCAAAACTAGAGGGGCAAGAATTGAAACGATCCCAAATCAAAGTGGCCAAAGTCCTTAACCGCGTAACCCAACTCCAACACCAAGCGCAACTTCCCGGAGTCCAGGCCGGCCCTGTGCCCTGCCTTCACCTGTTCCTTGCCCCCCTTCAGCTTCTTGGTGCCATAGACCACACTCTTGGAGCACATCGCCACCTTTGCCGGGGCGAATACCTGTGGCCACTTACCAACTTAGCGAACGCTGGGTAGGAACCAAGTCAAACCTTAGCCTGACTTGGGTTAGAGTAGATCAGTAGCAAGCTTGATTCATAAACCCAAGTCTGAAATTTCCAGGCACCCGACCAAAAACTGGCGCTTAAACCGGGCATTCCCAGTGCATGAGGCCAGCCAACCTCCAGACAGCGACGCTGCGCTCAGATCAGCACCTTCTTCTTGTAGTTTGAGAAGTCCAAGAGCTCCTGGTGGAGTGTGACCGCGGGGTTGGGGTTTCTCCATGTTCAACATGATCATCTGAAGAGATGGTTTCAGTGTACCATTTGGTTGATGGGAGGTTCGCTAGGTAGTCGGAGGGGCTTTGACCCAGGATCAAACGGAGTAAAGAAATGACCTCAGCAATTATGTTTTTTATCATAGTAGGTAAACACGTACATGTGTGTATATGCGTATGCATTTACATATAAATATACATATACATATACATATACATATATGTATATATGTATATATGTATATATGTATATATGTATATATGTATATATGTATATATGTATATATGCATATATGTATATGTATATGTATATGTATATGTATATGTATATGTATATGTATATGTATATGTATATGTATATAATATATGTATATAATATATGTGTATATATATAGATAGATATATAAATATATGGGTGTGGGGGTCATTACCAATAATCCCAAGTTTATGGATCGTCATTTAGGGGGTTGGTTCACAGCACTGGGGGAACCCCTTGACCCACAGCAGTGCATCCACCGCACCGCAGCGCATCCTCCATGACGTCATCGGGTGTAGCGGCCATATCTCGAATCGCTATGCCCTTGCGTTGCGTGTGTAGCGCTGCTGGTGCTTACAGCGTGAACGTGGCAGGTAGTTTATGATAGTTGGATATAACTACTAGGCATACCGCCAGACTTAGTGTAGCTTGCATATGCTTCTAGGTAGCTTATAGTAGTTTATGGTAGCTTGATACAACTAAGAGGCATATGGCAACCCATAGGTAGCTCATGGTAGTTGGATATAACTAGTGAAGGTAATCAACTAGGATAGGTATAGCGAGTTTGCTTCGACCAACTAGTGGGATCTAGTCGGTATGTTCAACTGGTAACTCTTGGCGTATATAGACAATGGGTGTGCTTGCAAATTGCATTAAGTCGTTGTGGCAACGAGGGATGTCAATTCACAGCTAGGTGTATTCTTAGATAGCCGTCATATTTTTTAGTAATCAGCAATGACGAACCAGTGGGTAGGAACAGAAATCAATAGAACTAAATAGTACGATTGTAGGTGATGTTACTAATGGATAGATAGATGGATGGATGGATGGATGGATAGTTTGCAAAATAGATATTCGCCCACATGACATGGTAGTGGAACATACCATATTTGAAAGTGGATCAACTGATTAAATACGATTATTCTTACCTCAAGCAAATAGCTGCAACTATGAGCAAAAGGCATATAATTGCCTTTAGGTGGCAAGCGGGGGTTTCTTGTGATCACAAAAAAATGACACTAAGACTTCAACTAAATGCCCACCCACATGGATTCCAAAACACGACTGGCAAGAATGGACCTCCACTATAAGGATCCGAAACAATAAACGGTCCACCGCTTTTCGTCAAGAAGAATTCCAAACACGAGAAACAATGAAGTGCTTTGTTTCAAGCCACATCATGTATCCTAGAAATTGGCCTGCTGGTCCCCCTGTCAGTGTTGCTTGGGTGTGAGTGGCTGCCTTTTCATCCAAAACTCCCCACCGGCTGGATGAGGAAAAAGGCTAAGTGCAAGAGACGAAGCTAAATAGGTCGTGATCAATAGCTAAAACGATTCTCACCAACACGCTATGAAATTGAAACCAATGCTCTTAGCATGAGTTACTCATTACCTGAGATGTTTTTACCGCATGATAAACCAGTCGTTAAGAAGTCAAGGAATGTGTGATTGATGTTGAAGGGAATAGTAAGCCACTTGGTACTACCAAACTCAAAAAGATTCCCAGTGGGGACGAGCACAACCATTTTGTTTGTAACCATCACTGCCATCACTCATCAAATACTTAAGTATGTCTGTATTGATTGTCACTTGATAGTGATAACCATCAGGATGGTCATAGTGTTTACCAGCGTGGTCGCTGATGGCTCATCCGTTTGGTCGTTATGGGCATCTCCGGTCAGTCACCCTTGACCGTGGTTTCCATGGCAAACGAAAATTTGCAAGGAATCGAAGTAGCAACTCGAGTCTTTGAGGTTTCATGTGGACTGATCATTACGAACCATCTGCTAATGCAACCATCTGCTTGCCCTCTGGGAAACTGGTTGCGTGGAAAATCGAATATGGTGAGTATGTTGACGCAACCAGGTGCGGGAGCCAAAGAGTAATCCAACCATTTCTAGTCACCAAAGTGTAGCCATTGTAACCATCGAATGGTTGTAACCACTCTGAGTAACCATCCTAACCGTGGTGACCGCTGGTGTAAACATGGCTCCAAACCAATCACTAAGTCGGATCCACCAACCACCAGCCGTCACCGATCCACCAACGTCGCTATGCTGGGCCTTGCCCCGTGTTGGATCTTCCTCTTGCCGAAGCACCAGTTTGCCATCCTGGTCGGTGCACCCGACTCTCTGATATGGCAACCTGTCCTTGTGGCCATGGTGGTCATGACCAGTAGTTTATCGGTGATTTATGAGCTGGTTCATAGAATGTGAATAGTGGCTATAATGGTTCTCCAATAATGATCAGTACTGGTTTGTCGAGCTGGCCATGTGGTACCTACAATCGCCATCCAGTGTTCATAAGCATCAGTCTCATTATGAAACCACTGTTGTGACTTGGGGTACTGGCTTTGGACAAACTCATATGTCGGTGCATGAGCCTGTCAACTAGAGTTGGTCAATCCTATGGGTAGCTTACACCCATCCATCCATATTCGGAACCCGTAGGTAGTAGTGAACCCACACCTGCAGCGAAGGACATGTTGCTCATGGAAAGATGGGATGGCTTCACAGCCACGGGTACATCTTGACCAGTCACATCACATCAACTTTGGAAGCGCAACTCCGCTGGGGTGACAGTGATCACTTGGGGCTGGCGGCATCACCGGGGTGATTCAGCTACTTGATTTTGGATCGTCCGTGAGGAGTGCAGCGAGCACCTGCTGAAGCCACCAACCTGGCCCCCCACTTCGCATCAGCCGAGCAGTGCGCAGTGGCTGTTCACGAAGCTTTGAGCAGCTTCAACTCGGTGTCTTACAACTAGGGCAAACATAAACGTCACTGGGTGTCTTATAATCATAAGTTCCTAGTTCATTCATTATCCAACATGAACATCCATTAACCATTTGTTTTAGTTTGTAAGAGATCATCAACCCACATGAACCGTGAACCACTTCTTCTAATCGCTAACCATTGAAACCTAACCGCTAGAATCAACCATCAACCCACATCAACCATGAACCAATGGCTTCACCACCTATTCTAGTTGCCAACCACTTTGTTACCAACTAACCTAACCAATATAGATATGTATACATACATATATATATATATATATATGTATAGATAGATAAATCATTGACATCAACTAACTATTGTACCCGTTTCAGCTCGATCCCCACTTTGCACTCCAGCTGGTCCTCCAAGGTCTGTTCTTCACTGGCGGAAAGCGCCTGGAGCGGTGCCATCCAAGGCGGCGAGCACGCCCACCACGGGGTCCCTTGAAGGTGCCGTTCTTAGCGGATCAGGTGCAGCTCTAACAGAAACTAACTGGGGGTGCTCATCTCCCTGCAAGTATATGACCTGCATCGGTCTATAATCATTGCTGGGCGCCATAAGCAGTATTGTGGGATTCACGATAGATCTAAAAAACCTTCAGTATTCATTCCTCTTGTAATAGTACTGCAGCCCTGCTCTAGTGATACTTTTATCTAATCAGTGATGTTCAATTTTAGCATAAATATACAACTCTACAACAGTCATCATTATAGTAGTTTGACTGACACCCCATGATGGTGCTTCACCAACCATTTGTTACCCTCAAACTGAGTGGTGAAAGACATCATTGTACTGACACGCTTCAACCGTTGATGGAACCACCTTTGGACAGGTCCAGATTGATCGTGCTATGGACCTACATGGACCTATCACCCGACACTCCGAAAAAAAAAAAAAAAATAAGCTAAGGTGGTATCCCCAACAGCAAGAGCCACAGATGGTAAGACCACGATGGCATGTTGAGTTTGTGTAAATTTCGCTCGGGCTGCTTCTGCGCGATCTCATGTTTTATTTCCAGAACGTTCCTGAACCTTCCGGAACTTTGCCTGGCAGCTGCGTCGGAATCCCCCGCAACATTTCGGAACTTGAGACTGGAAGCTCACCGCAACTTCCCGGAACCTTGCCTTACGTCTGCGCGAACTTCCCGGAACCTTCCAGAACCTTCTGGAACCTTCCAGAACCTTCTGGAACCTTCCAGAACCTTCTGGAACTTTCCAGAACCTTCTGGAACCTTCCCGCAACCTTCTGGAACCTTTGCGCCAAAACTCCCCGGAACCTTCCCGGAACCTTTGCGCCAGAACTTCCCGGAACCTTCCCGGAACCTTCTGGAACCTTGCCTGCCAAACTCCCCGGAACCCTGCGGAACTTTGCGGAGCCTGGCTACCATCTGCGCTGGAATTCGCCGGAGCCTTCCGGAACTTTCCGGAACTTGGCCTGGCAATTGCGCCGCAACTCCCCGGAACCTTCCGGAACCTCTGGAACCTCCGGAACCTGAGCCTGGAAGCTGCACCGGCTCACGCCGGAGTTTAACTGGGCTTAAGACCCCATAAGCTTACGCTGTTGGGGAAAAAAAAAACGACGACGACTTTCCCCTCACGAGATGCTGTGATGACTGGTGGTTCAGCTGGTGAAAATGAACATGTTTTACCGTGGATGTCCCGCGAGCTGAAGAATCATTTCAAACGCCTTGCAACGGCGCAGCACCTTTCAGCCATCCCTCCCAAGAATGGTTGGAAGGCCATGCGCGGACAACGGTTCAGAAAGGCACGTTAAGCGTCTGTCCCAGACTAGGTGGTGACCATCAATTGGTTGAGGGTCGTGCATAGTGTCCTCGTTCTTTGGGACATGTAGAGACACGTGCCTACAAAGCAATACACCCAAGATCCCCCAAGCGTTACGAAAGTTGGTGAATGTAACTTAGGTACCCGCTGTGGTAGGTATTACTAGACTGTTCAGTGGGTCAAGAACCAACTTATCTTGCTGGTGGGTGAGCTCTTGTTCAATGGTTTTTCTGACCAACGAATCTGGCTGGAGTCACCCAATTCGTGCGGAGCGCAGCTCTTAGAATGGTCTTAGAATGGTCCAGGCGCTGGAATATTTTGCATGTTTGATACCCGAAAGGCCTCCACGAGTACCAAGTTGTTTTTGTTCCTCGATTTCAAGGCTTGACCATTTAGGCGCTTTTCAATTGATGAAAGATGATGAAAGCACGTGCTCCGTCAAGAATGGGTGTCTATCAACAAATGGTTGTCTTAAGACCAGTGACCAGCATCTCGAGGGGGCAGCCAGTTTAACCATCCTGGAGTAGATAGAAGATGAAATTTGACTATCCCCAATAGATAAACGGTTGTAATATTGAACATTCGGGAAATTATATCTACTCCAGGATGATTATACCAGCTTTACGCCCCTACATCACATCAAATCTGCAACTTAGATCGAGCTATGTCTTGACAACTTGTTCAGCCCTTCACTGCAGTCTGATCAGCTCAGCTTGATTGATCAACAGCTTTCCCGTTTGGTCACATTCCTATATCAGTCCCGTGTACCACCAGTTGCTCACAATTTTAGCTTCAGGTTTTTTACAACCGCATCTTATTAAATTGAATAAGGATGGTGAACCAACATTAACCCATTTACCAAGCATTCGACGGCCTTAGTTCCGACGCCTTCATATTCTCAACGGGCCCAAGCTTGAAGGCTGGCAGAGTGCCCTCAGCCAAGTGAAACAGCAGAGCTGGTGCGCGTGATGTCCATTAAACTTGTTGGTTTCTGATGATCATCCATGCGGCATGCCGCACCCACTTATATTGCCCAGACATTGACATGGAAACAAAAAGTCCGGAAAACCCATGTGGTAGACCGCACCCACTTGACCTAGACATTGGCATGCAGGTGGAAAGTATCCACATGGTAAACCGCTCAGTAGTGTTACCCATAATCTTTGGTGATGGTGAATAGCAAGACGCTTGACAATGCTTGAGTACATGGCTGCTAAGGATTACTGATCCTTGAGTTCGGATGACTTGGATGATCCCACGTGGCAAGTGCCATCATTATGACCTGTCAATGGTATACGCAAGGCTATTTGGTGGTTTCTTGAAATAGGGGTACCCCCAGCTGTCATCCAGCTCATTTACCATTTTTGTTATTAAACCAACCATAACTTTTGGGGTACCCAAACTGGCTTTATCAACCCCCATATAGTTGATATCTCCCCTATAATTGTAGCTGTCATCACCTACTATTCACCATTATAAATGGTAAACATCCAAAAACTAACCATCATTCGCATTGATGGCTTGTTACTCCCTTAATAGCCATTGTTGTTAAAAATCATAATGGTCAACCACAATATCCCCTATTATCAACGGAGTTGTGACCCTATTGTAACTTGTCGTTGGTTATTATGATCCCCTAATATCAGCCATGAAACACCTTGGCTTCAGGTTGTAACCAACAAGTTGAACCACCATGTTGCCCTACTTGTACCACCATGTGGCCGTTATAACCAGCCAGTTCCCGCTTCAGAAACACCTCGCTGAAGCCAAAAGGGGAATTTGTCATTGTTGGTAGGGTTGACATGGGTGTTTCTCAAAATAGGTGTACCCCTAAATCATCCATTGATAGTCATTTCTAGTAATAAAACAACTATTTTGCGGGGTCCCCCATTTTGAGAAACTAGTTAACCAACCAACCCATAGCCATATATAGCTGGTATATCTCATGATATCCCCCATAGTTGCTAGTTGTTATCCCCTATTACTAACCATTATATCCCATTATATCCCCTATAGCCGGTATATCTCATTATATCCCCATTGGTTGGTTGGTTAACTGCTTGACACATGGAACGTCAATCCGCATCTCTCGCTGAAGCCACCGGAGCCGCCGTCGTTGCCCGCCAAGAGACGCGATGCCCCTGCGCTGGAGCTGTTGGGTCCAAGGGCACCTCCTCAGGCGGTGGATTGGGCTGGTTCCTTGGCTAGAAAGCGCTTGGAAATGCTTGGGAAATGCTTGGGAAATGCTTAGGAAATGCTTCGGAAATGCTTGGGAAATGCTTCGGAGATGGTTGGGAGATGGTTGGGAGATGGTTTGGACATGTGTTGGAATGGTCAATGGTTCTATCATCATCGTGTTACTATGGACCGTTGGGGATCGTTTAATCCGTTGGCGATGATCAATGGTGGTCTGGTGGTGGTCAAGAAGGTAGAAAATGGTTGTGAGGATTCTATGAACCAAGGACAGTGGTTCATGCATGGAATAATTTATAGTCTAGGAAGGTGTATTTGTGCATAAAATAGCTCACGATAGTGACTAAAAGAACCGTACATGGTGTATCTATGATGTTTTCTCATGGTTCCAATGGTTCATGGGTATGGCTTGTCTCATGATTTATTGCTCTATGAATTCCAAGGTTTCAAATTCATCATGAGCTGCAGTAAAAATAGCGATCATCCGTCCGTAGTACTCAATCAGCTACAAGCATCATGATTGACCATAATCATGACCATGATGAACAATTCACTCTTATTAAATCATCATTTCTACTTGTGATCATGTAGCCAACAATTACAGTCAAGTTGATTGACCATGTCATACCGCTGAAGGTTGACAATTATGATCATTTACCATCGTATTGGTCGTTCCAACGAGGAAGACCAAGCTTCTAGCAGCGGGTGTCGAACTCAACCATGTCATCCCATAAACAATGGAGGATGACCCGAGCTGTATCAGATGCAGCCAACAACTACTGGGGTTCCACTGCTAAAGTGGCAGTGCCTGTAACGCCAGCCCCCATCTATTTGATTATCTCCCCCATCCTCCAATCAGGAACCATCACCACTAATCAAGCATCATTCACCAGCATCAACCAGCATCAATGGACCATGATCAGTCAATATTTGCCCCTTCATGGGTACAACCTTCGACAAAAACATCCCTGGTAGCCTTTCATTTGTCAATGGTCATCCTATCTTGGTCCACAACCGAATGAGCCATGTAGGCCTATGGATGTTTTGATCCTACGAAAGGTGGATTGTTAGTGGACAGATGGATGGATAGGTGTACACCTGTGTGCATTCATGCATCTATGCCTAGGTTGATTGACAATCTACAGCTTGAAACAGAAAGGCTCCCCTGGTCGAATGCTCAGCCATGGCAGCCGTCATGGCTCCTGAGTTTTGGGATCCCCCTGTCTCAGTGAAGCACGGATCACTTCCTGGTCAACCAGTTGAATCCGTTGGTTCAAAGCTGTCATGAGATCATCGTTCACACTATCTTTGTGTTGTATTGTTGCTCACTTCAAATAAAGCAGCATCAACAACTATAGCTGCTGAAGAATGGTAGTTGCTGAACATCAGCAACCAACTACTACAAATTGTTGCTCACAACTACAATGGTGAGCTCACTTCCATGAGTTGGTCGACTCAACAGCTGGATCTGGAGCTGAATCTCCAGCTATGCATCAACCCATCAAGGTCAGGTGCTGAAGCTGGCGCGGAACCGCGCTGCCTCTTCAGCTTTTGAGGTCACCTTTTCAGGCAAAAAGGCGGCGAAGATGGGATGGCACTCCATGGGAAGAGTGGGGGGCCCCTTCTCGGAAGTTTACCTCTGGTAAAAAGATCTTGATAATGACTGGGCACCTCTGGGAAATATGGCTGTGGGTCAAACCCTGTAGCCCTAGTGCACCATCATTTACCATTTTACCTATTGTTGTTGATTACTATCCCATATCAGTTGGTTGGTTGATATTGACCCATAGCCATATCGGAAAATTTTGCTTTACCACCCTTGGGGGATAGTGATCGACCCGTGCAATCACGGGGGTTTACCAACCGGAATTCCGAAGGCATCTACCCCAATGAGGGCAGAGGGACAGTTCCTCGGTGTTTGCTAAGCCAAGCAGGTGCAACATTGCAGTCGCCAATCATCCCATCACATCGCACCATTTATCCGATTAGTTGTTGATTAGGTGGGCAATGATCCCATCCAATGGACAACACTTCTTCACAAATTCCCAGCAATGGTTTCAAAGTTTCATTTTCATTCTCCTGAAGTCGGTACCTGTACACGCATCCATCAGATTCTATCAACCAACTTCAGGAAATGAACCGTGGCCACCACGGCAGAACCAACGGTGCAAATGGTAACCCAAAGCCGCGGTCAACTGTCCCAGTGGCCATGCGGTCCAAAGAAATGGGCGAAGGCCCAGAGCAAATTCAATGGCAACCATGGTAATCATTGATAAAGGTTCCATCCCAATCAGTAGGACATGGTAGGACCTATCTTTGGTAAATGATGCGATTTACATACTTAGTAGTTGCCGGTACATGAACATCTATAGCGAGTGTGGGTTGATACTGTTGTACTCCTGGAAACTAACAGCTGAACCTTCCCAAAAGGGGTTGGGTGATCAGTTTCTGCAATTGCGATACCCTTTTGGGAAGGTGAAGCGACTAGTTTCCAGGAGGGTATCTATCAACAATGTCAATGTTTCCCTTGTATTAACAATGTCTCTCCTTACCAACCGTTGGCTACTAACAAGCATCGATTACTTTCCGTATAAAAATTCATCATTTCTAACAACCAGTAACCTTTTACCAGGTTCGCAGTTAATCTACAAATGTGCAATTTATCTGATTCGTCCACATGCGCAGGTGCTGTCGCGGATCGCAGCATTAGCAACCACAAATTGATGTTTGTTTTTCTGAAACCCTCGGTTCCCTTTGGCATGTGTGAGATATTCACGTGGGCATTTGCATATACAGCATTTGAAGGTATACAATAGACACGTAAATAGCCATATGTATGCATGTATGCATGCATGTATGTATGTATGTACGTACGTACGTACGTACGTATGTATGTATGTATGTATGTATGTGTATGTGTATGTATATGTATATGTGTATGTATATGTATATGTATATGTATACGTATATGTATATGTATATGTATATGTATATGTATATGTAAAAATATATATATATATGTAAATATATATATATATATATGTATATGTATATGTAAATCTATATGTATAAATATATATATGTATATGTGTGTATGCATATATGCATGTATGCATGTATGCATGTATGCATGTATGCATGTATGCATGTATGCATGCATGTGTGCATGTATGCATGTATGTATGTATGTATGTATGTAGGTACGTAGTATGTATGTATGTATGTATGTATGTATGTATGTATGTATATATGTATGTATGTATGTATGTATGTATATATGTATGTATGTATGTATGTATGTATATATGTATGTATGTATGTATGTATGTATATATGTATGTATGTATGTATGTATGTATATATGTATGTATGTATGTATGTATGTATATATGTATGTATGTATGTATGTATGTATATATGTATGTATGTATGTATGTATGTATATATGTATGTATGTATGTATGTATGTATATATGTATGTATGTATGTATGTATGTATATATGTATGTATGTATGTATGTATGTATATATGTATGTATGTATGTATGTATGTATATATGTATGTATGTATGTATGTATGTATATATGTATGTATGTATGTATGTATGTATATATGTATGTATGTATGTATGTATGTATATATGTATGTATGTATGTATGTATGTATATATGTATGTATGTATGTATGTATGTATATATGTATGTATGTATGTATGTATGTATATATGTATGTATGTATGTATGTATGTATATATGTATGTATGTATGTATGTATGTATGCATGCATGCATGTATGTATGTATGTATGTATGTATGTCTATGTGTGTCTGTACATACATCCAGTCAAATCTAACTCTTCCAAAAATGCAAGTGCCATGTTGTCCCAGTATCGAAGTTGCTCCCCCTGTCCGCCTGCCACAAGAAGACCACTGCAACCAGTGCCAGCGCTAGCACCACCAACAACCTGCCCCAGGGGGAGGAAGCAAGGCCTTGCATCACCGGTGATGGTCACCAGTTGTGAAGCATGGTTCGTTGGCAAGGGCTTCAGTGATTATTGGGTGGTACTGGTTTTTCTTGCACTTCAGATGGTGCATCGATAGGTTATTATTGATCATAGCCAGACTAGTGTTGCTTAGAACGCCAACCATTATCATGCCTGTGCTTCACATAGTTGGTCATGAACTATGCTAAGCCAACCTTTGACAGTCAACTGGGGATGCGTATTAAGATCGTACTGAGCGGTATTCATGTAAGAGTCAATATTTAATCAGCACTCATCAATGTTAACTACTAGTAAGACAATTTGAATACTATTGTCTTAAGAGGTTCACTATGGTTTAATCACATAATATCAGCTATTTATCTAACTGTTCACTATCATCAACTATAATATACTAAGTGGTAGGCTTTGTCCATACACGATGCACACCTATCAACCCCTATGATTGATGGTTTCTCTTTTGCAAATGACCATATTTTGGAGTACTACCAATTTTGGACAACCCCATTATCCTCCTCTAAACTCACCTGGCAATGGAAAATTCACCACGGCTGATTTCTCACACTTCTCCTGAACAAGAGGTGATTTTCCATGGAAAATGTTAGAGTACCTGACCGCAATCATCAACAGCTTCACTCATAGTAAAATAGCCTGATCAACAGTTTCCATGATGATTAATCTTGGTTTCTGATTAGTGTAACCCCCCCTAAAGTAATGAAAATAGGCATGAAACCAACAGGTAGATACTAATCAGAAACCAACATTACTGATGAGTTAAGCTGTTGCTATGTTAACAGTTTCCATGATGATCAACAGTTTCCATGATGATTAGAGGCAATTTTCCGTTGCTATCTTATCAGCTTCACTCTCACCAGCCCAACCTGGATCTGCATCGCGACCTGGGAGGGATCGGGATCGCCAACGGTGCCGGTGATGCTTCCAAAGGATGGCGGGTTGTGGGTAGATTGTGGTTGATGATGGTTTCTGATGGTTAAATGATGGTGAATTCATGGTGAATTGCGGGTTGAAGGATGGTTAAATGATAGTAAAAAGATGAAAAAATGATGCTTAAAGGGGTGGATAGTTGCGGTTACATGATGGTTTATGCTGCAGAATGGTAGCGAAGTGATGAATAAGAGATCCTGGTGGTTCAATGATTGTTGTATAATTGACAGTTACGTTCTTGGTGCAGTATTCTTAGATGATGGATACTGGCGGTATTGCTGTGGATGTTGATTGTGAATGAACTGGTTCTGAACAGCGAATACCAGGCCATATCGAAACCGGAAAACGGGGGGGTCGCAGAAATCTTCGTCAATCAACCATCCCAAATATTGGGGGGAAATAAAACAAATTTTCAACACCACCACGCAGTAACCGCTATTGTCGTTATGGTCCTCTGCTATTCACCACGTCATAACCATGACGAAGCAGTTGTAGGCTCCAACTTGGAGCACCAGTTGTAGCGACTCTGGGCTTGCTTGGAGTCACTCCCCTGTCACGCGGAAAAACAGCAAAACGATCCTAACACAAAGACGATGACAACTCTTCGGTATTTTGCAGCATCGTTCAAAGATTCAGCAGTTGTGGTTTGCAGTTCACTAATCATCTGTGAAGTCGAAACAAAGTTTTCCAGAAGAGAGTTCAACAAAAGCACTAGCTTAGCTGGGGATGCATTTTCAGAAAAAATGCATCACCATTTGGGCTGCACGACGGTACTTGATGGGTTGGAGTCGCAGTAGTTTTTGCTCTCTCCCCTTTAACGAATGATTACTCTGTTGGGATATGCATTGACCCCTTTTTTGGATGGTTCATATTCACCCACAACATCCCACAACCATATATTTACAAGCAGGGTGGCTGACCGGGTTTCGAATTGTTTCCAGACTTCCCTCAAGATTGACTACCAGTGATAGGATTGATTTTCATTGATGGGTCCTATAGGAGTCCTATACACCCTGCCTTTCAATAACGATCAATCATTTCTTGCCAAAACGATTAGATATCAAAAATGTAAGCGCTAGCATTGGTTGCTTTTCGCTATAATCATCAAGAGACAACCATTACGAACCGATTTGCCAATGCCCGTTGGTGTAACTAGTTCTGGCTAACCATGGTTGACTATTGGGTAGTATGCTCAACTACCTGATGGGTTGGTCTACGATGACTAACCGATAAACCACTACTAGCCAGTAACTATCTGTTAATGATTAGATTCTTCGCTGAAAAGGACCAGCTTTCTTGTGGCAAACAAATACCCCCATCCATCTTCAAGCCCCAGTTCCCAGGGTCTACAGGTGAAGAGGAAACAACATCATTTCCTGAAGTCGATGCCCTTGAAAATGCAAGTGATCGAAAACTGAATTGGGCCAATTTTTACAAGTTCAATGATCCACGGCAGCAAGCATAACACGGGATGCCTCCATGGCCCAAAGGCCGATACTCAAGTGGGGTGCATCAGCTGCAATCCTGGTGAGTTTGGTGTCCGGACATGGCACCAGACACAAGGCGTTTCTGCTCCGTGTCGAATAAAGTTCTGTTTATTGATGATGTGTTCTTCGGGTCGAGCTCTTGAAGGGTGGAGTGCCCAAGAAAAGTTGAAGCATCTTGAAGCTTCTCAAGAGCCTTGGGAAGCCCCTGGATATCCAAGGTCATCGATTTACCGGTAAACTGCCAGGCTATATATCCAGTTGCTGCACTCGAGAGCCAAGTTCAGCGGCAAAAAGATGTGGAGGGTGAACGTCAGTTTTCAGAAGCCAGAAGCCAGGTGGTGATCATAAGCATGGATATAATTTCAGGTGTCCCGTGGGTTGCTTGTCTCCATCAACACCCAGCTAAAGCATGAACGATAAGCCAGCAATCCAGGAATATCCAGCAACAATGATGGCGTTTCGAATCTTAGAGGTTTGCGAGTGTGTGGGCAGATAAAATTTTGGCATTGATAAGCTATCTCGCGGCGAGAGAATTGATCCTGGTTATCGGCATTCTGGATGTCCATCCTGAATGTCTGAATTTCTTTGCTTTACTGCTTGCAGCCCTGATGTTTCAACGAAAAAAAACTAGAATCTTGATTCTTGGAAGATAATTTTAGATTCTTCTAAGACTCTGAAATCCTCAGAGGAAAACGTTGATTCTAGAACGGACAAATTCAGATTCTGAAAGACCGTTCTCCTTTAGGATATTGGCCTTCCTTGCCTCCATCTTCTAGGAGATTGTCACTGATTTATTTGGGAAATGATCTCTCAATATTGTATTAATTCCAATATTGGACAATCAAATTATCCTTCAACCTTAGTAGTTGATGACAACCTGTAAATGCATGGTGATTCATATCTGGTAGATGGATCCTCAACATGGTATCATGTTCATTGGGGTTACAACGGGAACTGAGCAGCGTCCCAGTTATCTTTTCGAAAAGAACCAACTTCCCTCATGGCGTTTTCAAGAGTCTTCAGGCGCCGTTGTTCACTGAGAAAAGCTGAGGCTTGCAAGCCTCAGTAAAATTCGTTGACAAATGCGCTTGTCCCCAAGAGGTTTCAAAGCTAAATTTTGTGATTTATGTGAGAATGTCCCCCTTTTTGTGGCTACAATATTTCAAATAATACTTGCAACCCCAAGAGAGGTTTCATTTCTATGAAAATCCCTACGCAATCCATAGTTCCAGCCAACCGTCCCCCAGTGTGGAAGGCACACAGTTGTGGTTTCCCCCATGACATGGGCCGATTCTAAACATGCTGAGTGATGGAGCATCCACCAGGGATAGAACCAAGACATGGTGTAACATGGTGGGACTACAGAGCCGACAGTTGCAGAGGCGCGGCTCGCAGCAATTTCAACTGTACAAACGTTGCAGTCGTTGCAGCTACGCTGATGCAAAGCACAAACAGCAAGTTGGTCAGCTGGCATCGGTGCCACCAACAAACCACCTGCACTGTTGAACCCTTGCGGTTGCCATTGGTTCTACTTCTGCTGGTTGTGACAACCACCAGGGTTTCAACCCCTTTGATGAACCAGGAGGGTTGAGCTACTGCTTGGCCAACCTTGGATGACAATGACATTCCCTGGGTATCCTGGGGTAACCATCAACGACCAAACAAAGATTCCATTGCTGTCCAGCTCGGCCGAATTTCAAAGCTAGTCGGAGTCAGAATCACCATAGCCGAGCCGTTGACGAATTGGCCTTGAGCGGATCGAAAAGTTGAGAGATATCAATAAGGAATTTCTTTAAAAAAATGGTGCCCCTAAATCATCCCATATTAACCATTTATAGTGATAAATCAATCATTTGGGGGGGTCCCCTATTTTAAGAAACCACCATATAGACCGAAATATAGCAAAATGCAACCATAGTAAAGTGGGTTTCCATCTAGTTTATGACTGAACGGCCCCACGTGGGCACGACTTAAGGATGTGGACATGTGCTGATATTGTGGGCACCCCAATATCTACAAGTCAAGTATATCTGGTACCCCAACAGCCACAAGTTAATAGATGTGGGTATCCCAAGATCTATTGTTCAGTCAATATCTGCAAGTTAAGTGTCATTTGTCATTTGCTTAAGGGTAAAGCATTAACTCGAGGGTTTCCCACCTGCCTTTGCCCCAGTGTAGCGGCCATCTAACGATACTTCACCGGATCGGCTTCCAAAATAATCAGCTTTGCACAGGCACAGCAAAACCCTGCAACATGAAATACGGATTTCAACGAAGGGTAGTGTGCATGGGCTGGCAGTCCAGCAACATTCTCAATATTCATCCATTTCACTTTGGCCAACCCTGCACGGAAGATGCAGGTTGAGGCTACGTACCCGCACTTTGGGGAAAGACCCATGTGCATGGAATGAAAAATAAACATGTAATATGGCTGTGGGTGAATCGTACCCTGGTGAACATCCCATCAAAAACCAACCTAGTATTTGTTGGGATGTTCATCTACCTCTGTTTTGGTTGGTTAGTGTTGGCCTATATGGCCACAGTACATCCTCTAGTCTTAGAATCCCCTATTACCAACAATCAACGAGCTGGTTAGCCATTTGTTGGATGGTCAAAATGGACCGCCATATCAACCACCTGGCAGTTGTTCAACCATTGTTGCTGAATTCTTATGACGAATTGACGACTAACCTGTTGGTTATTATCCCTTATGATTAACTAATTAACCACTATGACCCCCTATCAAACATCAGGACCAGGTGTGGGGGCAGGTTTCTTCATCCCCACATGGTACTTTCACAATGTCCGAGGCACTCTGTTCGGAAGGTCATCCAAATGTCACGCAACCATGGCTACCCTGAACAGCTCAAGAGTGGGTTTCGCTATCAATACTGGTCTGATTGGATGGTTAGTAGCTATATAAGCTTACCATCATTAATCATTAAGCGAATCTATTTTACAGCCATGTTGCGCCAAAAACAAGCTGTGAACCATGTTGAATGATCGAACGATAAATGATAACCCCCTATCAATCATAATACAATATGCACATGTGGGTAAAATCATCATGTAGTTTTGAACATATACCCGGTTTTATGTTTATCATAAATGCCTTCAACCTATGAATGACTAGCGTTTGACTGTCATGGTCATGATTGTTCGATGGTGTTAATCGATAAAGAATCCTGGAACCCACCGTGGGTACCACTTTGATGGGAAACCAAAGCTTTCGGAGAAAAACCCTTCTTGATCAACCAGGGGTTTATCAATAATCAGCTAGGTGACTACAAATCCGGGATAAACATGAGCAACATCGAAATGTTCTATAGATATTGTTCATTGATCATGGCTTCTGTTCATGGCTTATGATTGATCTTGAACCGTTAATGACCATTGGCAAGTTCAGCATTCTTGACAGCCATTGCTTACTACATTGATTGGTAGCCACTTTATTACCATGATAAGCCATCATATCATAAACCAGGATTCACATGTTGTACTACCATGTATTCAACCATTGCTACTGTTACAAACTATTTATTAGCCATATGACAGCAATGGTTACCAATTGTTCAAGTTTAAAGTTGTTTATAATTCCTTGCGCTTAATTTCCTTGTATCAAGCCACTATGCCATCGCTACCAATGATTTATGCATTACCGTTGAAAACCATCGCTCAATGATTAGAGTCGCTGAAAACGCGATTCCCGTTGTTGCAATTATGAACCATCGAAAACCATGATCACGATTAGCATGGAATTTCTACCACCAAAAACCTAAACCATTACCCTCCGGCGATCTAACCTGGCAATGGAAATCAATAAATTGACTTAACCAAGTTGTTTCTGCGGTGGATCTTCCATTGAAAGATTACCCAAGGGCATCAGGCTCTTGCCGATCGGACCGAGGCTGGAACTTAGGTGCCGATTGGATCATGGAATCGACCTCAGCAGTTGGCTTTGTCTACTTCGCCATGGTATATCCCCAGGGTACTGATGATTTTCCTATTGATTACGGTGGTTATCATTGTAATATCTATAGGATAATAGGAATCTATAGGAATAAACATATTGTAATATTACGCGCAATTCCCACCCTTTGCCCGGAAACTTGAACATTGTACCACAGTAGAACACTCAGCAACTTGGAGAAATTACGAAAACGCTGGCTATACGCAGCGATTTGTGCTTTAGGACTTTGTGCTTTACAGTTTATGGTTTTAGGGTTTAGGGTTTAAGTTTTTAGGGTTTTTGGGTTTAGGGTTTTAGGGTTTGAGGTTTAGGGTTTACAGTTTTTCGGTTGAGAAGCAAAAAACAGCGGGCCTGCGCAGGAATTTGAGGGTCCAGTATGACAAGCGATTGTGCACTTGTAAGTTTCCGGGCAAAGGGTGGGAATTGGTCGTAATATTATCATTGTTATGATTCATTGTATTGTCATCATTATTTTTACTATGATCATTGCTGTAACTGTTGTTGTCATCACTATTCTGGGATGCTTAATAAGTAACCACCATGTAGGGACAACTGTTCGTTAGTAAACTGGTCAAGAATATGCCTCATCGATGGTTCCTTGCTGGCTAATTTATGTGTGATTCATGCTCAATGATGGTTTATAAACAGAATGGCGCCTCACAAGGGGAGTGATTTTCATCGAAAATTGACAAAAGAAAAATATGTTTTCTTCATAAACCTGTGTAAATCCATGGTTTCTGAAGGTTAATAAAGCGTTAGTCGGTACAACCACCATCGTCCATACCTGGATTAACCTGGATGAAAATGGCCGGCTGAGAATAGATCGCCCACTTGTGGTCAGTGACAAGGTGATTGATGTGAATTGAATGTTTGAAGATGGTGAAGAAACTGTTTCATGATGGCTATTGACAGTAAATGGTGATTTAGAATGGTTGATGGCGATTAACTGTAGTGCTCAATCATGAGTAACCATACAGTTCGATCTCAAGTGATGAACAACCTATCCTGCGCATGGCTGTTGAAGGTGAAAATGCCGGCTGGTCAATCAGAAATCTATTTTGCTGGTCGAATAGCACTTAAGTCATCGTTGCATCGCGATTGCTACGCTCCTGGAAACCAACACAGATCCTCCCAGCCACTGTAGGGCTTTGAAAATCAGTTTTGGTTTGTGGCCAATTGCGAGAGTCCTTGCCATTAGCTTCCAGCAGGGTACCAATCATCACCCATCCTGAACCGTCACTAAAAACACTCACGACCAACCGATTTTTCCCAAGCGATGTGCAACCCAGATTGGGCCACATGTCAGAAGCTACTCTTAGAGGGCGCAAGTGCGGTTGATGACTCACCACCTGGAATGGTATCAATGATAATCCTTGGTGATACCTCCAAGCTATCCCCTCCCACGCACTCAAAATGTCAAACCCCAAATGGATTTACTTGGAATTCTGCGTCTCGATTGGCAAAGGCCAATAAAAGAGGTTGAGTGATGGGTTCATGGTCAATCCGATGGTTGGTTGATGGCCAACTCATGGTTAATCCTAGTTAATCGTGGCGAATGATACTTATGGATGGCTGACGCCTGTTCATGGTGGCTATTGATGGTTGATGATAATTGACGACGCCCGAAATGAGTATATAAAGACATAGACGTCATTACGAAGGAGTGCGGGGTGTTTCCATGATTCGACCTCAATTCCAGGCCTTCACTTTCTGCACCGCGATTGCTGCCGATCTCACGGCAAAATGTCTTCAAGGTGGAAGAGAGAAGGAGAGAGAGCATGAAATGACCCCTTTTCCTATCCGGGTTGACACTATCTGCTGCAAATGTTAAGGTTCCTTCCCATGATGTGTTGACAAAACTCGGCTTTTGCGGGTGACAGCTTCCCTGGCAAGTTGCTGGGTCAACATCAACAACATGATAGTTGCCATCTTCATCATCCACACCCAATCTCAAACGCAACCGTAAATGATTCACCATTGCGCAATGTTCATGACTATCATTAAACATAAGTGGCTTTTTGGGTTTGATGCAACCGTGGGTGTCTGACAAAAACCGCAGCACACAACGGTCGTCCAGCTTGCAGCGGTCTCGGTACGCCAGCGCCCAGCTTGGCCAGTCTCATGACCCAACCTGCTTCGCGGCTCGGGGTGCGGCAAGTGCTTCCAACGGATAAAACTACCCAAGCCACCAGGGCAAGCTGGACAACCACTGGGAGTTGCCTAACCTTTTTCTCCAAGCTAAGTGGGATCCAACGATCATACCCTACTTAAACATAGCTGGCTATGATCATGGCCTTTTCTGGTATGCCTACAACTATTGAGATTTTGCGGCCTAATATGTTAGGTTGTCAAAAGCGTAAGTCGAAATCATAATGATCATCATCAGCCATACTAACCTTCATTCAAAACCATCATTTACCAGCAGCTGCGCAGAAACAATAACAATGCCAACCCCATGACAAACAACACTTGTAAATTATCATCGCTACGAGCTCGCTGGTCATGAACCAACAACTCACTCACACCATTACAACAATCAAGCTGGAACCAATTCAGAAAATACACCAAACGTTGATGTTGAGACCACCGCACCATGTCTTGATGGGAACTATAGGCGACCCCCCTCAAAGATGATCGCCCCAGAAGAAGATGGTTCATAAGCCATTATGTATGGTTGGTGATGGTCATTTATCCCTCAACTAACCTTCACTGTTCATGGCTTCTGCTGGCGAGTTGGTGGTACCCCTATGAAAAATATGTTTGTCAAGCAACCTTTTCTCAACAATTGCAAGTGATCTTGAAAAAATCAAAGCCACCAACCAGTATTTCACCACTATTGCTGGTAACTATCCCCTATGATTAACCATCACAAAGCCCTATTATCAAGCACCTTCTAATCATCATGGAGTTACAACCCGTATGCAACCTCCACCATCGCCCCGCGAGGGGCCGCTCCGCGCCTGGGATTCCTCCGACTCCCAGGCGCCTGCCCCAGCAGAGAGTGGTTGATGGTTGCCGGTGAATGATGGTCACTTGATGGTTACAGGTTTGCCAATGGTTGATGAGTATATATATATATATGTACATAAATATATAAATATAAAGGTATAAATATATATATATATATACGTGTATGTATGTAAATATACATATATATATATATATATATAGGTTGGTGTTATGTGATGGTGTTCTGTATTGGTGTTTTGATGACTTTCGTAGGTTTAAAATCGACAGGAGTGATGGTATTGTCAGACGAAGCGAAGTGTAAGGATCATGTGCTGGCAACGTGAAATGACGGGAACAAAAATCGACAACCACATGCGCAAGCACAACCTCAATCACAACCACAACAACAATGAAAACGACATCTACAACAGCATCTAAAACAATAACTACCACAGCCAAACTTGAAAGAATCGGGATACAACAACAACAACAACAACAACAACAACAACAACAACAACAACAACAACAACAACAACAACAACAACAACAACAGCAACAACAACAACAACAACACCAACACCAACACCAACACCAACACCAACAACAACAACAACAACAACAACAACAACAACAACAACCGGTAGATAACAACAACTAAACAATGTTCAAAAATCGTCATGCCATCTACGTGTCGTATAGGTAGGCAACTTATTAACAACCCGATTCCAACCAACAAGTTTCCACGGAATATATCATTCAAAAGTATCCCAAAAGGGGAGGTCTCCCAGATATAAGATCAATCATCACCAGAACCCGTTTGTTGTAGATGAACTACTTGCTTGGTCTTACAGTTACTTTTTTGGTTGGTTCAGTTGGTTCTACCTCCTTGACATGTTGGTTCCTCTGCGTGTGGTACTCAAGAACACTTTGCTGCAAAAATTGCCATGCTGGAGAGGTCATACTGAGATGATGGAGGCAATCGCAACGCAGGAGGGTGGCTAGGTCATCTAGAAATGCCGGAGAGGACAATCCCCGAGCATTTTCGGTAAGCAGACGGGCAGGGCCAAAAAGTACGTCACAATGATCATCCCATGGCTGGCCCCTGGTGACTGGTGAACGTGAGGTGAACCTGACCAGGTTTGGCGGGGGTCATACCATATGGCTATGGGTCAAAACCCTGTACCCCTGGTTCCCCTATCATTTACCATTGTTTCCCTATTATTGTTGATGATTATCCCCCATGAAATTGGCTAATTAATATTGACTCATAGCCATGTGGAGATAAGCGAGTGAACCATCCAACCATGGGACGTAAGCCTGCTCCCCCTTCGGTCCTGGCAAAGTCGTCCGCGAAATGACAACAGTTTCTTCGCAGAAGATCGTAGTCATCGCCTGGATACTCCTGGACGGCAGTGAGCTCTGGCTACTGCTGCCATGAAAACAGTGAACTTTGGCCCAAGCCAAAGCTTTTGATGCTCTGTTGAACTGTGGGTTGAACTGTGTGCCTTGTGAGTTGTGTCTTCCCAACGGTTCTGAGAACCCCTCCAACACCCCACCAGGTGAACAACCCGAAGTATGTGAAGAAACCCGGTGCCCAGAAGTACAAAGCATGAGGGTGCCCAAAGAACGAAGATGAAGCTGTTAGTGAGCCCGTATAGTGCTGGATCAGTCTTGCTTCGAAAATGTCAAGTTCACCACTTTCCGTTTTGCTCATGGAAAACAATGATTGGCAATGATGGTTATCTAAGTACCATTGAACCCCGGTTTACAACTAGAGTCATTGGGCTGCTGCAGTAATTGATAGTCAATTATCATTACTATCCAATACCCATGGCTACTAACTAGTAATGGAACCAAAATTGCTGCTCAACATTACTAACTCTACTACATTTCCTATTCAACAGTGCATTCACCAGTTGCAGACAAGCTGCTAGCACTCTTACAACTGCAATTGCCATTGCTATCAATTGCCGTTATTATTCGACATCACTAATCGTTACTAATCACCATTCATTGCTATTACCATCTGGCAGTCCCAACCTGGTTGCCCTGAAAATCACACTGTTTACAGGTAAAACCAATATAGAGAAGAGCTTTTTCTACACAACCAGGTTTGGGACTGCCAGAGTCTACTTCACGACCAATCAGGACTAATCACGACTAATCATACCTTTAAAAAAAATTATCATTATCCATACAATGTGCTACTAGTTCTCCCCTTGGCTCCAGCGCCCATCCTCCAGCAAAGATGTGACAATCTCAATGACATCTGCCTGGGCCAACGGATTTGTATTTGTTTGAGATGGCGCCAAAGCCGAGGTCATGTCACTTTAGATATAGTACTTACTAAGCCATGAATCGTGGCAGTGGTGAAGTCACCAATCTTGGATAAAATCAATGATTATTCTTTGATCTCCACACTATGTTGATAATCACTATCAACTGTTCTTTGCAAGCGTTGACCAATCTAAACCACAACTAGTCGCTACGAAACATGATTCATCAGCATACAACTGCCTACCATCATTAACCATGAACATCATCATCCGTGGTCAAATTGGTTGTCATGGTGGCAAAAAAAACTTGGCTACAGACAGCGACATTGTCCTAATGACCCCATTCCCGAGATTGGTTGTGAAGCGATTGGTACTTTGTCGTTTATTATCCAACATGTATGTATGCCTGTATCCATAGAAAATCTGCGAGTTTTTCGAAGTAGAAACCTATGCACAAAAATATATATATAAACATATGTATATTTATTGGCATATATGCATATATATATATATATGTATGTATATACAATTACTAAATATGTACATATATGAATGTGTGTGTGGGCCTGTACGTACATATGGTACATTGATTCGAAAGTGCTGCATCCAGAAAGATTCATCCATCATTGGTTCTCCTTGCTGTTATTGTTCCAAATGAATCACCATTCATGACGGGATCTCTCCTGTTGTTGGAAACTGACCCTCCGACTAGCTATGATTAAATTTCAGTGAATAATCATTCTAAAGCACCACAAGTACCAGTTTTGCTGTTCAGCTGTAGCTAGCGAGGAAAAACGCCCCCTATCAGTAATAGATAGTCAACCTAACATTGACAAAAACTTGACAAAATGATTGCCTATAGTTAATCTACAACTACTCCGTAATTAACCTATAACTAACCAATAAGTCCCCTATCATTAACCAATGATTAAGGCATAATTCACCATGACCCACCAGACTTCTCCAACCGTGCGATGGCCCTCCCGTGCCCAGACCATGGTCCCCCACTGGTGACTTGCGAGTGATGCCCATATCCACCTGGCACGTGCCGCGCTTGTTTGCAATAGCTGGTTCCTACTCACGGTTGTTTTGAATGGTTGTTTATTAATGGTGATGATGGTTGGTTTAGATGGTCAACTGATGAGTTCTTATAAATTAGTGATGGTTAATTGATGGTTGTTGCTGGTTTCTATAGATGGATGTTGCGATTGGTTGTTAGGAATTGTTTTTAATGGCTGGTTATGAATGTGTGTTATTAATGGTTGTTCAAAAAGCATTTCAATGACTAACAGCGGTAGCTGCGGCAACCGCAGCAGTGGCAAACAAATGCAAATAGTGAATACTGGCAAGCACAGCGACCACACCATCTCGCTCTTGGCGGTTCATACCTATCCCTGGTTGATACTTAGATATGAAAACCTGTCACCAACCGCTTCCCTCTTCATTGCGCACCCCCTGCTCGAAGAGTTGTAGCCCTTATTGATCGGTTCCGACACATTGTTTGGCGATTGACGTGGCAACATCTCGCGATAATGATCATCCGAATAGATAGGGTGGCTTCTCAAAATGGGGGACCCCAAAAATGGATGGTTTATAATTATTATTGTGATGAGGGGGTCCTTTGTTTTGAGAATCACCCATATAGCTTGTGTATCCCCCAGTATTGTTGGTTCTTGTCACCTATTCTCATCCATTCATCACTATCAGCCATTGGTCATCAACCATTTGTATCAGACCTGATTAATAGTCCATATCAATGAACCCCTCCCACTGGATCTAAGCATCATGAACCATTATTTGCATGTTCAATGTTACTGTTGACTTTGGCTATCTTTAAGCATCATTAACCATCATTAACCATCCTGCAATGGGGGGGGTGTTGACGACAGTGACCTGTCCGATAGCTGCGCACCATCATCAACCATCATTGACCATCAGTGACCATCATCCAAGATCGTCGACCATCATTAACCAATTGCAGAACCATTATTAGCTAGTTTTTCCCCCAGAATTAACCTGTTGCTGGTTTTTAACACAATTTTAACCAACCTCAATGGTCTGATCACAAGCGCACTCCCGGCATATCAACAAGCTGATCAGCTTGATCCGGCATGGTGGCACCTTGATGCTACACACAGGTTCCAATGACAGGGCCCCGGACGGTCTGTCTGTAGTGATGCTGTGGATGCGTTTTGGGCTCGATGCAGCAAACACCTGGATGAGTCCTGGCGTCGAACCATTGATGAAATCGATGAAACTGCTACGGTGGTATCAGCAATAACCAAATGACTTATCAAAAAGTTGAACTACAAACACCACACCTACAATCGATAACATCGAGCTTTTTGTAGAATATATGTAAATACATGTTTCAACAGTGGTTGTATAGATTTGATTAAGGAGCGTACCTTTTTTTCGAACAAGAGTCGTTGGTTTTTACCGTGAAACCTTCTGCCAGGCGAGCACAAGCCGCACCAACGGCAGCCGCCAACAACAAATAATCAACACATCGCAGGGGATGTTCAAAATAGGGGTATCCTTAAAATCGTTGGTTTATTACTCTCAATGGTTTTTCACGGAGGATTTGGGGTCCCCCATTTTGAGAAACAACCAAATGACTAATGACTGGTTGATGGTTTCAACCAACCAACTATACCTACTTCAGGAGACATCATGCATGAAGTGAAGCTGGGATAAATTTCAACGCCAAACGGTGCTACTAATGACCAACACGTATGATGTGAATAATAATGTATCTCTCTATCCAGATTGCTCTTTGCAGCCACTGAACCAATAGTTTACTTTTACCTAACCCTTACACTAAGCATGAATCAACCATGAGGTAACCCTCAAATATGCATGAGTCAACCATTGATTGGTTGTGAATTAACCATTATGAACTACTTGGTCAGTACACTGCTTGGCGAATCGCAAGATTTCACAGGCTGTCCACTGCCTTTTCCAAAGATGCTTCAATTCATTGGGCACCATGACACAAACGCACGTGTGGATCCATGTACCTATCTCAATTGATATGTACATAAACATGCACGTCTTGGCACGTGCACAGTGCAACTACATGCATGTATTGACTGATAGTATGTCATGTGTATATACGTGTGCTCATAAGATGTCGGTGTGTTTGCATATTTCTATTTGTGCATCTCATCATCAACCGTGCTTTCTAGCGTTACATTTCGAAACCTTGGCAACAAGGACCGAAGAACCAGCTAGGTTCATCTGTCTCGCAGCCATGGGCAGTCGGACCAGTATGAACAATTACGGACCAGGAGTAAGCTTGATGAACCATGAGTAATCGTGCTACTTTTGGATATTGTTGCTCATCAATATCCCCCCTCATAACTCGTTTTCAACCTTCATGATTGGCCATCAACCAACCATTGTTGGTCATTTTCTCCATTACCAACAATGTGATATGAACCATTTTTCACAAATTTCAACAATTATGAATCAACGAGTATTGACTACGGTGAACCTATGTTGGATGTTTCTCAAAATAGGGGTACCCAAAACCATCAACTAGTGACGATAGCAATAGACCAACCATAGCTTTGGGGTACCCCTATTTTGACAAACCAGGGCATTAAACCCGCCTTAAACCCATGACTCCGCCGTCACCCAGCCGTTCCCCAACTCCCCTGGGCTGTCTGACTTGCTGGCTGAAAAGCCAAAGCACCACTCCATGCCCCCAACCTGCGCTGCAAGCTGGCTACAGAATGTGCCTGTTGAGTGTACTGATATATGCCAATCTAAATACGTATTCATATATATATATGTAAATATATATATATATATATGTATATATATATAGATATATGTGTATATATATAAATATGTATGTATGTATATATATATATATAGATATATGTGTATATATATATATGTTATATCTATGTATATATATATGTGTGTGTGTGCGTGTTTTTTGCTGATTTTGACATGTCACAATGTACATACATACTTGAATATGTATATATATGTATCTACGTGCATATATACCTACACATTACGAAAACAATGTATGACATGTTTTTATCTATGCAAACATATCACAATGTGATGTGACTGCATCAATATACATCATGGCGAGTTATGATTTTGAGCATTCTTCAATACTAGTAATCTTAAAACAGCGTACTACTTGCAAACAACCAGCTCCGATTCGCCCGACAAAGGACCAATCAGATGGTTTATGGCATCAATCAGCAGAACCAACACTTGAGAATTATCAAGATTAGTCATAAGCAACAAAAATACTATACTATCAAGAACTCTGGTTCAATATTGATAGTCGCAGCTATTGATAACTGTACTAAAGATTGTTCGCAAAAACATCTACTTCATCATTGCAACACCAGCAACAACACTCCTGAAACCTACACCCTGTCATTTCTGCTGCGATGCAATCTTGGTAGTCCAACCATGTTCGCACCAACGATGTCGACCTTCCAGATCCCATATCACTATTAGATTGCCAACACACTGTCAGCAATGGTATCTGACCGAGTCCTATAGTACATTAATGCCATATACGTAGTATCAACGGGGAAAGGTTCCAACAGCGAATCAAGGGCGTACTATTCATACATACTGCAATACACTGTCAGTTTCAAATAACCAAGTCCCAGAATCAATGATGTTGACATTGAAGGACAACATATTGTGGTCTTCCAACAATGTATTTTGTTTGACTAGTGTTGATCCTGTAGAATTTTGTTACTATTGGTAGATCAGTGCATATGGCCATGCATGGTGTATATACATGTGTATAGAAACCCATGGGGGTAACCCCAAATCATCCAATAATTTTCAGTATTTAGCAAAGAAAAGGCACTATGGGAGGTTCCAATTTCAAGAAGTCCCCATATCAACTAACCCTATGACAGTAATCAATGATCTACAATCTATAGCTCAAAAATAGTGTACCGGTTCAGGACGCCATGAGCCTAGAGACATTCTGGCTTGAGCCAGGGCCCCGCATGGGATAGTTGGGAGGTATCCGTTATGAAATGTGTGATGTGATATCATTCAAAACGTTTAATTGTACTTACCGATCGCCGAGGGATGCTGAATGTTTGCTGATGATGGCCAATGATGCTTGATTATTGGTGCCCAGCTGGAAACCAATATGGATCCTTTGAAGTGAGGGGAAAAAAGTATTTGGAAACTGAAGTTGGAAGCCCTATTTCCAAGAATCCGTCTTAGTCTCCAGAAAGGCAATAATCATTTGTGGTCTAGATGGATTGCAATCCCATATCAAAGATGCCAATGTGGCGGGTAGTAGCCATTGGCAGTCAAGTATCTGTATGAAAAAGAAAAACCCGGGCCTGCCATATTGTTCGGGATGGCAACACAGTGTGCACGCGCCTGAAAAACTAAAACGTCTAACAGGGACAGAAGTAGCAACAACAACAACAACCACCACCACCACAACCACCACCACTACCACTACCACTACCACTACTACTACTACCACGACTACTACCACAACTACAACTACAACTACAACTACTACTACTACTACAACTACAACAACAACAACAACAACAACAACAACAACACCTACTACTACTACTACTACTACTACTACTACTACTACTACTACAACTACTACGACTATTATTATTACTACTACAACCACCACTACTACTACTAGTACTACTACTACTACTACTACTACCTCTACTATTACTACTACTACTACTACTACTACTACTATTACTACTACTACTACTACTACTACTACTACTACTACTACTACTACTACTACTACTACTACTAGTGCTCCTGCTCCTGCTCCTGACCTCCTCCTGCTGCTGCTGCTACTACTACTGCTACTGCTACTGCTACTGCTACTACTGCTGCTGCTAATACTACTACTACTACTACTACCACTACTACTACTACTACTACT
>VSDK01028734.1:146489-161893 GCA_009767595.1 Symbiodinium kawagutii
TGAAGGATGCCAACCCCGGCCTGCCACAGCTGCTGTGCCTCAGCAGCTCTGGAAGCCCGCGCAAGGCTGGCCACGTAGGCCGAGAAGTCCATCCACGTGGCAGGCGAAAGGACCTCGCAAGAGGTGTACATGGCAACATGGACCCCTGGTATCAGTGGCATACGGTAGTGCCTCTACAGCCACGCACCAGCCTCTGCAGTGCCTCTGCAAAGAAATTGAATGCCTTTTTTTTTCAAGGTCACTTGAGCCAAAATGTCATGGTAGTATTAATGTTAACCCATGTGATATGATATCTGGTCACCCAGGCCTGCCATACCTGAACCAGTACAATATATATATATATATATACATACCCCGCAGAGTATACATATAATATCTATAGAGATATATATTTACTTATTTATCTCTGTACATATGAATCGAATGGACAACATGTATATCATGAAGAGTTGGTCAGGCAGAGTAGCTGGCAAGAAGGCGATGTCAAAAGAAATCTGCACATCCACAAGCAGACCCCGACCAAGTCATGAATCGAAACTCACCAAAGTTGAGCCCTCAAGGAGTCACAGCTGTTCTCTGCACCAATTTCACAGCCTTCACAGCTACGAACTTTCCGGTTTCCACGCACTTCATGAGATTGACAGCACCTGGCTGAGAGGAAAATGTGCCCCTGTATATGTTGAGATCAAAACCAGAGCCCAAGTGGGGGGATCGATTCCTGAGCATCATGCCGTTGAAGCTGGCGTCCTGTCACATCGCCCATGCCATTGACTTCTTTACTTGGCAGCCACGATGAATGGAGACCATCCATGTAGCAGTCAGCTACATGGCATGCCGTGGCATGCCCATTCTCAAACTGAACACGAACGGGCGCCCACTCTCTGCGCTGGTCCCACCAGCGGCTTCGTCCCACCTTGATTGCGCCCAGCTTGTTGTAAAGTTCGCTGGAACTCATAGATGCCAGGCCTGGCGCCAGTGAACTCTGGAGTGGTAACCATCAAATCAACCATCAACTTACGGTTGCCAGGTAGCACAAATCAGCTATGGCGATAACCATCCAGTTCATAATCGTATATATGACCATGCTTAATCATAACTATTAATGTGACTTATGGCTGATGGCGATACTTGTGACTTGATGGATGATGTTCTTCATCATTGTCGGGTTCCCATTGGTTGGACGGTTCCTATGGCGAGCGCCCAGCCAGCAACGAGCAAAAACCCATCCCAACAGCCCGACGATTTGGGCACAGATACAGGGTACCAGGAGACGTTTTGGGCAATGATAAAAAAGGTTTACGTAGTACAAACCATAGCTACAGTTTGAATCCATTATTTTCGTATCCAATAACGATGACTATACTACAAGTTGCATGGAATGATATTGGATAATGATGGTTTGCGATAAAGAAAGGTTGTGAATGGATCATCAAAGGTAACTCTGGTTGAGGAATGTTGAGGATACAATGGTTACTACCGACAATGGTTAAAATGGTGAAATGACAATTTAAAAAGGGATGTTTGATTCACAGCTTCACAAGAGTTGAAATTTGCAGAAGCCATCGCGAGTCCAGTGTGCTAAACAGGTTGATGATGGGATACTGACAACTGCTTGGTCGTGATGGTTTGACGAGGACACCAGGGATCAGAACCAACAATCTGCTGAGGATTGGCTACTGAACTGGTAGGTGAATCCGCAAGGCAACAGCAGCCATTGGGGGAGCTTGATCAACCACAGGGGGGAGCCTTGGCTACGCTGCGGGTTCTATGGTCTCCAGGGATCATGAGTGGATCTTCGTTGCAGGCCCACACATCCGCCTCCTCATGGGTCAATGACTCCGTTGCACCCATCATTTCGGTGCCAGCTCTGGTTTAAATACCAGTGGGTCAGAGTAAAAATCATCAAACATCATCAAACCACCAATAAGCTAAGGTGGTATCCCCAACAGCAAAAGCCACAGATCTGAATGATTCCGCGCGTATTTTTTTGCGGCATATTGGTATGTAACAAAGAAATCTGAGGCATGATCACGATGGCATGCCTAAGAAGCATTCATTGAGTTTGTGTAAATATCGCCCAGGCTGCTTCTGCGCAATCTCATGTTTTACTTCCAGAGCGTTCCTGAACTTTCCACCACCTTGCCTGAACTCCCCACAACATTTCGGAACCTCCGGAACCTGAGACTGGAAGCTGCACCGCAACTTCCCGGAACCTTCCGGAACCTTGCCTTACATCTGCACGAACTTACCGGAACCCTCCGGAACCTTCCGGAACCTGGCCTACCATCTGCACCGGACATCCTGGAACCTTCCGGAACCCTCCCGGAACCTTCCAAAACCTGGCCTGCCATCTGCACTGGACTCCCCGAAACCTTCCGGAATTCTCGGAACCTTCCGGAACCATCTGCACTGGAACTCGGAACTTTCCAGATCCCTCCGGAACCTTCTGGAACCTTTGCACCAGAACTCCCTGGAACCTTCCGGGAACTCTCCGGAACCTTGCCTGGCAACTGCACCGAAACTCTCCGGAACCTTCCGGAACCTCCGGAACCTGAGCCTGGAAGCTGCACCGGCTCACACCGGAGCTTAACTGGGCTGAAGACCCCATAAGCTTCCGCTGCTGGGGAATTTTCAGCAAAAGATGGTTCACATGACCTGAGAAGGAGGGAACGAAAGCCAGCGGTTCACCAACGAAGCTACGACCATGACTGATGTCGCTGAGTCTTGGTCAGTCTCTGCTGACGCTGGGGTTGCAAGATGAAAATGTCCTTGGTGTCACTTCGCACCTAGAGCGTAGTTGTTACCCCCTGCTGGGTGCAACCTGAACAATGGAGACAACAAACTATCTGTATGGCAAGCACCTCGCAAAGATCAGAAGCTAAGTCAACCCCAACGGAACCATGGCCCCAACATAAAGCCAACATCAACACCCTTCCAAATTGGCTCAACATGGGCTCAACAACTCCCCCCAGTCAACCCCAACAGAACGTGTTCCCCGTTGAGTTTGGAAAATGGCCCAGCACAAAGCCAACAAGGTCCCCACACTGACCTAACATAGGCAAAACATCCTTCCAAATTGGCTCAACATGGGCTCGACAACCCCACTCAACAGCATATGTTCCGATAGTGCACTCTACAATTCTGCGGCAGCTGAAGAATTTGCATCGCTGGCGATCAACGGTGGTCAGCGTTGCAGTCTGACTTGACATGTGTGAGGGTTTCAGACGGCTTGCAGCTGCCACACACCAGACTCATCGGAAAGCCTACAAAGTGTTCAAGTTGCATCCCAAAGTTGACTTGGTATGTCATAAGGCCTGCATTTTGCAGCATGGATAAATTGCCGCCATCAACCCAGTTTAAACTTTGCCCGCTGCCTTGCATGATCATGATGATGATGATGATGATGATGATGATGATGAAATCTCCCTGCATAGTTTAAACATACATAGTCTCAGATACGTCTTCCACGGGTGGACCAGTGGGGACTCAATACCCCACTGTCACCAAATTGCTGCATGGCACATAGCCCGGCAAAAAGCTCCGTCCGGACACCCAAATCACAGGGGCACAGCCCATTTTTGGGGCTTTAGGGCAGACGTGCCCCCCAGACCCCCTTATCTCTCACTTCGTTCGCAAACAACAACGAGCCAGCTCCCAAGCTGGCTTTCGTAATTAAGACTAAATCATTCCAAATGATAAAATCATTCACAGGCTTCCATTGGTATGCTGTCTTTATCCACATGTCATGGTTCCTCCACAACTTCTCAAGGCTGGAAACACCGCCTCCAGTGTCGCACTTCTCGGCTAACTGCTTCGATCGAGAGCTCCAGATCTTCCTCGACAAGTTCTCTTCACGGCAGGAAGAAATGGTTTGATGAAATCTGGATTTGAACTGTTCTAACCCTGAAATCAAGCCAATTTCATCGTTTCTTCGCCCTAAAACTGACATTTTCACTGAGAAAACCACTGAAAACCACCGATTTTGAAGCTGCTGCTGGTCTTCAACCTAGTCTTCAATTGTCGTCATGTACCCTTTTCTTATCTTCCATCCTTTACATGTGTGTAACTGTGTGTATGTACAGGTGAAGATACATATATACAGATGTGCGAACGATAGATATGCACACATACACTCATATATAATGCCACGCTACAGTAGATTATATACATTCATTCCATTGCCTTGCCTTGCCATACCATACTATACCATAGGTAGGCACCATTGCAATACATGAATGTATATAGATGCGTGAATATGTGCATGAACGGATAAAGGTGGGCATATTGAGAGAGAGAGAGAGAGACAGACAGAGATAGGTACCTATCTATTACATGTAAATATATAGTTATGTGTTAATCTATTTGCCGTGTGTACATATTCTGTAGATATGCAGATGCACGAAGATATACACCCATACATATCATCCACAATCATCCTGTCAAACCTAACTAGGATCACACCCACCCAATTCCTCTACGTCACTGCGTTGTCAATCAAATTCCAAGAACTTTTCTTTTCCAGCCTTGTCCAACACAAATCAAATCACGCATGTTCTATATCATACACCTATTTGACTATCAAACAACACAACGTTTCCCAGTTTAAGTCAACCAACCAACCAACCATCCAACCAACCAACCAACGAACCAACCCAAACATGGTCTGTTTCACAATGTCACCGTTGCTTATTGCCACCCAACCAAGCAACCAACATCGCTGCGCACCGAGCCACAAGCTCTTCCAAGGGCTCGAGATCTGCACTGCTACATGGCGACACAACGGCCTTACTGTTACTCCTGGGCGGTGGCGGTGCCAGCGCGCGGCGGGTGCCAGATCAACAGATAGCTGGGAGCTTCGCTCTCACCGTGGTGAGTCGTACCCGCTGCAGATTGTGACCTTACCACCTATCACTTTAAGCAGCAAAAGGAGGCTATATAGATAGGATAAAGGAGGCTATATAGATAGGATAAGAAAACAATTCTGCCATAGGTTACATGCAGCAACCCACCGAAAAAGTTGCGACAACCAAAACAGCAGTGGCACCCAAGGGCAGAAAAGTCGCCATACCGAGCTGGCACAAAAGTCGCGACGTGGTTTCGTCCGACTATGCTTGAAGTAAGAACCCCGGTAGCTTTGCTATCTGGGGAAATATATAAACATAGTTCCTTGGAAAATAAGAAATCGTTTCTTCATTTGTTCAGAAACAAACGGTTCTCTCCCTAAATGCAGTTCGATTTCCCAGGATATCTCCCAGTTATCATCATTGATACAGTTGATATCATTTCTGTCATGAGAAGTTGCCAACGTTGGCCGTGCGCCCCAGGTAGAAAGAGCCAGCCGCGAACCCTCAAGCTCTACTCCAACTAGTCCTCCAACAAAACAACATGGGCATCAATAGACCAACACGACGCAAAAGCAATGATGACGACGACCACCACCACCACCACCAACAACAACAACAACACGGACAACGACAACAACAACGACGACAAAGACGAGTGAACAAGTAAACCAACCGAAAAAGAATAATAATAACTAGAAGAACAATGAAACAGAGCAAAACAAAACAAAAGCGCTGGCTACATAATACCCAAACTGCCGACATGTAGCGAGTCGGAAGTGCTCGTTCTGCTGCCTGCAGTGTGAAAGCAAAACAGCTGTGGATTCGACTGGCAGCTTCTCGGAGATGGGGTGGTAACGATTGCCAATCAAGCAACAATGGTAGCCCACTTGGGGCTCAGAGACACCCCAAAAAATGAGGAACCCATCCAAGAGGAGCAACGAAGTAACGCATAGACATCTGCATGATGATTCACCGGAAATCAACAGTGCTGACAGGTCAAATAATTTCATACCCAGTTGGAACGCAACACCCTGATGAAAACCGTCCTGTTCCAATCCTGCCGCCACCAAACGCCTTCCTTCGCAATGGCTTCACATGATTTCACTGATGGCATACTGCTATGGGTTCAGAACAAACAAACGACGGGTTGATTGACACTCTCAAAAAATCGAACCCTTCAATAGCATGTAGCTGGCTCGCCTATTCGGGCTCCAAGAAATGAAGCCCCGTGACTTTTCGGGGTGACACATGGTGACCCTGCCCCGATCGCATCGCCACGAGCCAAAAGACCGACACTTGCCGTTGAATCTAGGGGAAGTTTCTGCACCAAATGCCTGGTCATGCGGGATCCCTTGGCCAAGGTCGGGTATTCAGTCACCGCTTTCGCCAATACATGACGAAGCTCCAAGGATTACAGTGGCAATGAATAAACTCAATGGTTTACTATTCTCTAAACCAAAGAAAAGTTGTTACTATGGTTCATCCTGTTCCTCTTTCTTACAAGTAGTCCCCACACGAGGCACGGGCAGAAGCAAATGTTTCCAAATTTGTAGAGCCTATAAGGAACACAGTTGCGCATATAGGATAAAGCGCAATGAAATCACGAGCACAGCAAAATCACCAGCGCAAAGTGACCACCACAAAAAAATATCTGCACAAAATCGCCACAAGCAAGTCACCACCAGCCTGCCACACAAACTGACAATCCCATACTTCTCCAACATCACATTGCGTAGGGCTGCCATTGCGAAAACGAATCCCAGAACACCTCCCGACACAGCAAAGACCACACCTGCCACACAAAGTGAATATTGCAAGTTTCTGATGTCAATTTTTTGGCAGCGGTCACGCGAGACAAGCCAAAGCAAACCGGAAGCAAACCCAGACCGTCTCGCACCAGTCTGATTCGCAAGGTAACCCTTCGCAGCATGTTCAACCAAATATATGGTTTCGTCACCTATCCAATCCCGAAAAACGCATTTCGTGAGAGACATCCTCCACTTTTGTAACTTCGAAGAACATCAACATGCTCAAAGTCCCACATAAGCCACAGAAAATGACGACCCAACACTTCTCCAATGTGACTTGTAGCAACCCTGCCATTGCAAAAGGCAATCCCAGCACATCTCTGTACGCACCAAATACCACACCTGTCCCACTAAGTGAACACCGCATATTTTTTGGCAAAAGTGATACGAGACAAGCCGGAAGCCAAGCCAAGGCAAGCCGAAAGCAAACCGGAAGCAAACCCAGACCATCTCACACCCGTCTGATTTGCGAAGTAAGCTTTCGGCATCTTGAGACGCATTTTCCACGAGAAAACAAATTGTTTTGTCACCGATTCAATCACGAAAAATGCATTTTGCGAAAGACTTCCTTCACTTTGGGAACTTCAAACAACATCAACGTGCTCAAAGTTATACACTGGTCGCACAAATTCACAAGTCTGCATGTATGCAACAAAATGCAGATCTACCGAATACACGTGTCAAACAAAATGCATTTTGCAGCTGAGCTGTGATGTGATGTGATGTTATTGACATGATATCCTATTTCTTTGCTGTCTTGTTGATTTGATGGGTTTTGATTTGATGTGTCATTGATTTGATGTGTTATGGATTTGATGTGTTGTGGATTTGATGTGTTAGATTTGATGTGTCATTGATTTGATATATTATTAATTTGATATGTTGTTGATTTGATGTGTTGCTGCTTCGATATGTTATTGGTTTGATGTGTTGTTGATTTGATATCTTATTGATTTATGAGACGATTTCCCATAGTTGTCCGCAACATGGAAGTTCCGCCAGCCAAAATGCAACCCTGCGACCCGTCACCGCTGTGGAAATGTGCCAAGAAATGCTTCCGAAGTGAAACCCGTACCAATTCTGTGCTAGTCTTCTCCGGCTGTTGAGTTGTAGAGCTAACTTAGTTGCCCACGATTATGTCCAGAGTTCTTGTCGGCCACGAAGCTGTTTTATATTGAAATTTGCCTGCGCAATTGTTCAAAATATCCGCAATGCAGAGCGATCTTACTTTTTTGATGACTCATTTTAAGAGGCACCAGGCAAAGCTAATGATGGAAAAGAAGTGATTCTTCTATGTTTCTCCGGTGCCCTGCAAAGCACTCAAGTGGGGGGAAATATCTAAAAAAACAACATTCACTATCGCAAGAAAAGTTTAAAAAACAAAAACTGGTTCTGAATCAAATATACATAATTTTGTCCGCAAAACGCTGCGCGAAATCTGGCCTTTCTGTCGACAACTATCATATCATTGTTGATCATCAGTAAACATCATTTACCATCACCACTACGAGCAACTTCTTTTCTTCATCTCATGAAACCGAGACTCTATTTTGCATATTTCACCGATAGATTTCTATTCACCCCCAATCACTATTGATAATGTTTGATTTATCCACAGTTATATACATAAATTGCTTAAAACTATTCATGATTGATGATTAATCAAGTTGTTTCGCCAACTGATTCGCCATTGGTTGCTGGTCATTCACCTTACACCGGCACGCTGAGTGCCTGCTTGAGCCGTACCCATAGCCGCGTGTGGCTGCAAGGCTGGCCTCGGGATGTCATCGACCCCGTAAACTACTTCACTGAGGCGAAAAAGCCCGCGACAAACCAAGCTTCAGCGGGGTGAAACCCTGCCAATGCGGGGTGAAAACCTGCCAAACCGAACCGCTGAATCAGCTGAAAAGAAAACCTCCATGATGAATCAAGCGCCTTCCCCAAACTTTTTTGACCCGCACGTGCCCACAAACAAACTTGGCCTACAATTCATACTGTTGGCAATGAATCATCGTGGGATTTCATGGAAAGCTTCAAGTATCCACCAAGCTTCACAGGTCATGAGCTCATTTGCAGCGCACTCCCCATTGCGTGATGCCTCCGGAACTTTGTCATCCTGCCCCAAAGCAGTGGCAGAGAAAAAACGAGCTGTTCATAGCAGTTGAACATCGGGACAATGCGCGAAAAGCATCCGCGGATCACACATGTACCACAAAGTAGCACTTGCTATTTGTCCATGGCTAGGATCGTCTTTCCGAGGAAAGATTTGGGGCTCAGGAGAGCGGCCTAGACGACCCATCTAACAGGTATCTGCCCAATGGATGCATGCAAGCAAGCAAGTACATATATACATAGGTTAGTAGTT
The DNA here is from genome assembly GCA_009767595.1 of Symbiodinium kawagutii. NCBI lineage: Eukaryota > Dinophyceae > Suessiales > Symbiodiniaceae > Symbiodinium > Symbiodinium kawagutii. The sequence continues at coordinate 155,507 of VSDK01028734.1, forward strand.
TGGTATGTTTGTAGGTTTGTATGTTTGTATGTGTGTGCAGTGCATGTACCTATATATGTTTGTATGTATGCATGTATCTATGTTTGCATGTATGCATGAATTTATGACTGTATGTATGCATGTGTCTTTGTTTAAGGGTGTTTGCTCTGCAAACATATGCATATGCAATTCTATGCATGTATGAGCCGCAGATGTGTAAATGTGGATGTATATGCAGTTGTATACAGTTATATCTATTCTTAAAACGTGCTGTTTCTGCAAGTGCGGCTTTGTGTAGGCCGTGTGCATGTGTGAACGATGTGTACCTGGATAGATATGGATGTGTACATTGTGCTTTTACAAATAGGAATCTACCTACACTACGTCACTACGCAAACGTATGTGTAGATCGGTATGTTCGTTGGTCGAGAAAACACATCCGTATGTCAACATGTACAGTAAGTTATATTTTCTGGATTAAACGCATCAGTACAAGCATGTGAAAGGCTACTTGTACCTGCGTATGTGTATTACAATGTGCATATTTGCGCATGTGTATGTTAATTACTCCGAACGTGCATACTCGTGTAGAATACACATGGTGTATGTGTATGTGTGTTCCTATACATATAAATGTATATATATATATATGATATGTCTATCATGTCTGTTATATGTACATGGTAAGTATATGTATATATAGAGAGAGACCGGCCGTCGCGGGGGATGTAAAAACTCAAAAGGCCTCAAAACAGTGTGTCTTACAGTCGTTTATGCTTGTCGTGGTGCTAAACACACACTAAAATGCATGTTTTCAAGGAAAGTATTTTCCAAATCCACTTGAAGGCTTGCCTTGGAAAACTGTAGCAAAGAAAACAAGTAAGCGCTGTAACTTGAACTGCTACCAAGCAGGCAGGGAAGAAACAATATTGTTGCACACTCCCAGGGAGGGAGATATATTCTTGAGCCTACTAGTTATATTCAGATTTCATTTCCCTCTATTGGTCTAGCGAGAGGCCAAAAAACTGATTTATTACTGGGCAGACACTCTAGGGGAAGTTTATCATTGTCGGAAAATATACATTTTGCCTAGATTTCGAGACATTCATGTCCACAAACTACTGTGATTGGAAGGGTTTAATGTGTCTTAAACCTACAAGATTACATCCCCCTCAGCCGCCCTTCTGTATATATATCATAAGGTGTTTTCAATGTTTATGCAAATCCGACCATCCTGGTGTCTCATCCAGTCCTTGTGACAGTCTGAGCCAGCCATGCACAAGCCACAATTTTTACACATGGGCTTTCCTTGAGCCCAAAACTGTGGTGAGAGAACTCAGCTGCTCCGCCTTGAAAAAATGATGTTGATCAGCCGCAGCCTATCATCAGAGAGAATCATATAACACAAGTGGAATTTCCAAAGTCAATCAGATTTTATATATATATATATATATATAACACACCTCGAATTTCCCGAGTGCTACCAGTTCCCTTCTCAGCAACGCCAGTCTCGACAGCACTGTTGCGTTTCCTCATAGCCATTGGCAGATGCACCTGGCAGCAGCTTTCCCCACACATCGAGCCGGGCGATGAGCGCCACATCCTCCAAAATTGCGAGGAAATTGGGGCATTCTCCAACTGTTGCCTTGTGAACTAATGGCTACCCAGGATTAATAAACCCCTGGTTGATTAACTAGGGGGGTTCCCATTTTAATGGAAAACCAACTACTACCCATGTGGGTCTTTCTCAAGCCATAACCCAAGCAAATCATCCTGTCCGTGAATAAACCCACCATCTTTAGCTTGGTTCACAACGGCGAATCTTGACCCACGACCAGATCGGAGCGCACAGCCACCCGCCTGCTCCGCCTCGACCTGCATTGAGCCCGCTGGCCTCGCCAAACAGCGAGCTGTTACGGAGGCTGAGAGCCACCGAAACGGGATCCAGTTGTTAACCAAAGGAATGTTACCCCAAGAAACGCGTCAATGAGTCAACAGGTAATGTCAACATCAAGTAATGTCAATCAGGGTTTATCAATTCAAGATTATCAACAAATACAATGTGAAAACAGGCAACAGTTTCTTTTCGCAGCTTGACTCAAAAGTGCACTCTGCGGAGGGCAACGGCTGAAACAGCAAACTGTACAACTACAAGTGATGTCCTAGTAGAGGATCACCACACGCTATTTTACAGCCTTAACCTGCATACCTTCACACCCGTGATTCTGTAGGTGTGGTGATGCAAAAATCTGTACAAAAAAAACGGTGCCCCTCAAGTCTTCTTTTCGTCGTGGAAGATCGCCACCATCATCTCGACAGCGTTGATCTCTTCCTCGGGGTCTTTCAAGTTCCCATAGGATACGGCGTCCTCTGTCTTCTGCCATCTTCCTGACTTTCTAATCCAGGTAGTTCGAAATCGGTAAGGTGGGTCAATTGACTTCATCTTACCTGTGTCGTGGTCGACGATCACAGTGTCTTGGTCCATTTGATATTCACCCGGTTGGTGACATATCCTTCTGTAGATGTCGGGAATACTCTCTTGTGTCAACTTCCTTCTTTGAAGTTGCTTGGCCTTCTTGACGATGACTGCATTGATTGGTTGTTCTACGTTCCATCGATTCGTCTCCAATGCTTGAATCAACTTTGCTGGATCCATCACCTTCGTGAGCGGATCAGTGATCATCACCTGAGTATCGATCCACCTCACGATGTCCGTGGTGTTCTTCGGTCGTTCATCTTGTAAAAATGGATCTCCTTCAGCTTCGCCTGGTACTCGCCATAAGCTTTGTCTCATTGACGCTAGCTCAATTGAGAGTCGCTTATCTGCGGCCTTGGTTGCGCAGGGATTCAACAATGAGTCGACAACGGACCTGCAGTCCGAGAACCAAACTTGTTTCATAAACATTGCAGCGGACCGCTCCCAATGTCTTTTGTCTAGTCCTCTGAAGATGTCGCAGATTGCTGCCCGTACGCGATCACCTTCCTCGACGCCAGCTTGAAGCGAGTACGCTTCGGCCTGCATCGTTGAACGGCAGACACGACGCACAATCGCGCTGGAAAAAGAAATGACATGGATGCCACCTTCTTCTCCATCTCTTAGCGAGTCTGTTCCTAGACAGATCAAGCGTCCGCCTTGCGATCGGTGTGGCTCGCGGTGCGCATGACCATTGATGATCAGGTCCTCACTCTCGTTCGCGTGAGATGCGTCAGAGATGACGCACGTGATCATCGGATCATCTGGGTTCCAAGTAAGGATACCCGACCTAAAGGTCAATCCTCGCTCCGCAGTAGCGATAGCGTAGTCAACGTGCTTGTTGGCTTCACGCAAATCAGCTACGCACCCGTTCGCAGATGCGGATTGCACTCGCGACACGCGATATGACAAATCCGGACGGCACTGTCTTGAAATCCATGCGAGGCTCCCAGCAATTGACTTCATTGATGTTTTCTCATCTGCATTCAATGGATCTGCTGGTAGTCGTCCTGGCGCAATGTCGGCTTTGCGAATCTTTCTTGTACTGTCCACGCAAGTAACGCGGATGTTGAAATCATCACCTTGCTCAATATCTTTTCCGCAGTACCTGAACTTTCCCGTCTCAACTTTCCCACACTGGAATGTCTTGAGGATGTCGTCGATGATGTGTTGGGCTTCAGGCTCACATGCCCAAATCAAATCGTCGACGTGGGTTCCAAGCATGAGAATAACTTTGCCGCTGCTGTCGGTCAAAGTATACAGAGCACGGAAAATCTTGTTCTCTTTGATTCCCCTCTCTGTCAGGTCTCGGCGGATGCGTTTCCAAAACTTCCTTCCAGAGTCGTGTGCCCCGTACACTGGTACACGGGCGAGCATAAGCTGTCCTTCTTCTAATTGTTCTTCCTCTAGTCCCTCTCTTGGGGGTCGTAAGAGTAGAACTCGGTCCATCTCTTCTCCCTGGAAGTAGGCGTTGGTTATATCGGCGCTGCTGATACGCAGTCGTCGTGAGCTTGCGAATGAAAAGATGATATTTTGTGCTTCGGTATCGCAAGTCGGTGAATCCGATCTTACGTTTCCAGACTCTTGATCCCCTCGCACTACTAATCGTCCTTTGTACTTCGGGGGGATGTCTGGATTTTGTGGTGTGCGAAATTGTTCGTTTTTGTCAACATCTACCCATTGAGTACCGATGACTTGATGGCCCTCATCAAGCAGTTTCTGGCTATCTTCTTTGCTCAGAATGATAGCTGCATTGAATTGCTTCCACTTGGACCATTCGGCTTGTCGAGCCGCCAAGATTCCATCTCTGGCTTCAGGTGTTTCCTTGCGAAAGTTCAACACTTTGCCAGCTGCTTCCTTCCTTTTCTTGGAAACATACTTCTTTCTTCGCTTCACATAAGTCTCGGCTCCCTCGACGCGGTCAACCATGAACGCACTGTACTCTTCCCAAGTACGTTTTGACTTACCAAGTGAACTGGCTAAGTCGCTCAGCTTTCTCTGGATCTCTTTTGTCTTCTCTTCAAGTTGAGATGCTATGTTAGCATTCTCAGCAGTCACGTCTTGCTGAACGCTTTCTTCTTGAAAGATTTCATCGCTTGGAACCTCATTTGCAGGATCTTCGATGGATGCCCGTCGTGACGGGGGAAATGACTCAATCTCGGGCTCCCTTTCCGCCCGTGATTCTGTAGCAATGGAACGCCGTCGTTCCACTGTTCTTGGAGTGCCTGGCACGGGAACAGGTGTCATAGCCATAACACCTAAACCATCATCTCGAAACCTCACACGTCTCCGCTGACGTGGTCTTTCAGGCAATTCAGCTTCACTGCCTGCTTCATTGCCATCGCGTTGGTCGATGAATCTCTGCTCTTCGTGTACTTCTCCTTCATCTTGTCCAGGCGCAAAGGTCTGGTTGATGATGGAGTAGCTCAAAGCTTCTGCAGAGGTGCAAGGTCGGAGTTTTCCAATTGAAGTTGCAACTGGGACTTCTCCGTGGATAACCCAAACAATCTTGTTGTCAAACCCAATGATTCGGCTCACGGAGCTCCATTGTGGTTCAACTCGACCAGCTTGTCCTTGCAATCTATTGATGCGATAGCAGACCAAATCTCCCGCAGAGTACTTGCCTGGTAGAGGTGCTGCGTTGCGTAGCAAAGCAGACTTCACTCGGCGGTGACAGTCTTGGTGTACCAAAGCTTTCCTGGCCTCATGCCGCAAGTTGGTCTGAAAACCAAATGCGGTACCTCCATCCAGGGATGCCTCAATCACACCTAGGTCGGCGAATTCATCTTCGTCGAGAAGATTTGCAATTCCACGTGGTCGTCTCCCGAGTACCCATTGGGCTGGTGAGAATCCACCATGTCGAATGTACTCGTTCTTTTCGACCACGATGTTGGACATTGCGAGCTTCGCTTGAGTCTTGCCGGAGATGCGTAACTCTCGGCATACTCGCCTCCAGGTCCTTTTGACTATACCTCCGTGCCTTTCTCCTCTGCCGATGTGTTCTGGACTTTCCAGTCCAGCGGTGCGGATCTGGACGCCACGATCTCGAAGACCTTTGGCAAAGGCTCCTCGATTGCGCAACCCTCGATCCGTGCAAAGGACTCGAGGCCATCCAGCCCAAATTGCGCCCAACTTGCCCAGTGCTGAGCAAACTTCTCCAAACATTTGCTGGATGCGGGTTGCCCACCGTCATCAGCTACATGTAACACGCGGTGATAACATGTACCATTGCACAGAATGGATAACCAGCTGTGTCGGTGTCCTTCATCATCGTGGGTCTCAAACACGTCAACCGTCACTGTGTGGTTGAATTCAAACCTTGGTGGCGCTGACACGGGATGCGTTTTGTCTCCCTCGTGTGACACTGCACATGCGTCACACTTGAAGTGTCGTGCGGCCTGAACAAGTTCAGGGTCGGCCTTCGAACTCTTCAAGATCTGAATCATAACATCTTTGGGTTTATGACCCAACATGTTGCGCAGACGGCGGATCGCCACTCTGGCCCTTCGTGGAACTCTACTCCACATCTTCCTCCTCTCAGCTTCTTCCACAGGAAATCCTTGAAGAGGTAGGCTGTCCAGAATTTCTGCATCAACAAGTGGTTGTTCTGAATCAGGTAGTGCTATGTCAAGATCTACCCTCTCATCAAAGATGCCATCGATGTTCATCATCTTGTCGAGCTTCAGCAGGAAATGCAACATCGACCTCAAATCGATTCATTGCTTCAGTCAATGATGAATTCAGAACTTCAAGAAGTTCTGGTTCTCCAATGGTGTCGATGCTCCTTGGGCAGTCATATCGTGATTGTTGGTTGCACCAATCAATCAGAGGTTCAGCCATGTGTTGGCAGCAGGTACCAATGGCCAGGTCACCTCTTGTTTCGTACACCTCGAAGATACCAAACTTCTCATCCTCGATGGGATTGTTCTGCCATG
>VSDK01028734.1:162572-203283 GCA_009767595.1 Symbiodinium kawagutii
TCAAACTTGGCATTGACACGGATCTTCGGGTGGTCGGCAGCTTTGTTGGGAATCCAAAGCATGAAGTTCCTGTTCTTCTTCCCACCTTCGAAGATTCGGTTGAGAAACTCTGCAGGTAACTCCTGAGGGTTCTCTGAGTCAATGTCAAACCTGGAAAGGTCTTGACGTGCAGATGGATGGTTTGGATCATATGGTGCATGAATGTCGGTCTTTGGAGGATTCCATGGTTTGTTCTTTGCTGCTGGTGGTGGATGTTCAGGCTGCTTTGGTGTCAACTTGACTTCCTTCTTCTCTTCTTCTCCTTCCTTCTTCTCATCAGCCTTTTCCTTCTCATCAGCATCCTTCTTGTCTTCTTCATCGTTGTCATCATCTCCTCCATAATCTGGCTTGTCATCATCATAGTCATCCTTCTTCTCTTCCTCAGACTTGGCAGCCTTGAGGGTTACACGGTTACACCTGTCTTACCAGCTTGCAGCTGCATAAGACTCTCTTGCATTTGCATCATCATAGCCTTCATCTGCTCCATCTGGATGTCCCGAGGGTCGCTTGAGGATGATGCTGCTGCACTGGTGTCTCCCTTCTCTTCCTTGCGTTCTTCAGAAACACGGAAGCAGATATCTTCGATCATCGCTCCAGCTGATCCGGGGTCGTGTCGAAGATATTTGTCGGAGATGCTGACGATTAAGTTAAAATAATCTCGCTTATGTTTCTCCAACAAGTACGTGATCTGAGAAAGGTTCTGCGGACGAAAGACTGAGTATACCCGAGACATAAATTCTCGGCATATACGGTCCATCATCTTTTCCTCATCCAGGAATGGACTGAGGATGTCCTCAAAGAGAGCAACGTCGATTGCCTCTCGATGCGAGTCGTCTGACTTGAGGCCCATGGAAGCTTCTCTGTTCTCCTTCAATCGAATCGCAGACCTTGGTTCTTCATCATCTTCACAAGGTCTCTTCCTGCTTCCACTGTCATCTCTTCTTCGTCGACGTCCTCGATCTCTGTCATCTGAAGGTTCTTCTTTCACAGATTCTCTCTTCACACTTCCTTCTTTCTTCTCACCTTCAGGCTCCATGGCTGCATCGTCCTTTTCCTCAGAAGGCTCCTTCTTCACAGGAGTTGAGGCCTTAGCACTTGATGCAGCAGCTGATGCTTCAGTCTGCCTTGGAAGATAGAATTCCCTGCTCCTGATGGGCTTGGGGATGTGTTGAAATCCATGCCACTGCTCGGCAAATCGCTTCATGGCGCTCTTGTATGCCTGCTCTGCCTTGGGCATCTTCCTTGCGCAATCATCACAAGCTCCTTTGCAGGTCTTTTCCCAGAACCTGCCTTCTGAGAGATGCTCAAGGCTGACGTTCATACCATCATTGGAGAGTCGGTCCTGTAGGACGTGGCCACTACCAGGACTTCTATGCCTACCAGACTTGCAGAAAGGTAGGGTAACCACCTTTTCTGTGTTTGGTGAACGCAACCTCTCGTTGATCAGATGGTTGAACTCCTCGAACATGGGAAGCCAATCCTTGCTCTTGGACATGTGTTCCAAGTTGTATGGATTGGTTCCAATGTGATCTCGAAGGTCACGATCTCTTGCTGGATCTCCGATGCCTCGGCAGTCCAGGTACAAAACTTCAGCATGGTTGGTGCCCCCAAGAATCTGGGGGTAGTTATCCCTCATGTCCTGATCCAGGATCTTGAGATGTCGATCATTCCCAAGAGAGAAAGAGTAAGATCCTTCTTCCAAACTCTTGATGAGCTTGTGAAGCTCTCGAGATCTCTTGGAACTCCGATCTGCGATACCAACCGTCTCAATGCCGAAAGTGACAATCGTGATAGGCTTGTTGGCTGGGTGAGTGGACTCACCTGCTGCAACCAGGCTGACTCCATGAGTCTCAACTTCGTCAACATCATCGTTGATGAGTGTTGGTGACATTGGCCATGGGAGAGGATCTTCAAGATGTTCATTGATGCAGAACATGAGCAAACCAGTTGTGATCGACCTGGCAAGTGGTAATCTTTGTCCAGGGTAATCAGCCAGGTGACATGTTCCTCTGCGCACATCCTTGATGAATCCCAACTTGGATTGCGCAGGAAGGCTCAACAGAAGTGGGCTGTTGCTTCCACTCAGCTCTGTTGAGTTGAAAGATCCCTTCAACTTCAATCCACTTGGTTCAAGTTGAATTGCAAAGTGAATCTTGTACACTCCACTGCACTTGGCCTGTCCAATTCCAATGAAGTTGGCTCCGGTGTCCTTGATCTTCTGGATGAACTTTGGCATGATTCGTTCAGCTTTCTTCCTCCATTCTTCACCATGACAAATGGAGTTACATCCCTCGTCGATCAACACCCATACCTTGTCATCGTCCTTGGAAGGATCAATGAGTGGTAAACTTGCCTCTGGAACTTCGTTCATCATGTCAGAGATCGCAACATAGCCAGATGGTCTTGAAGGGCTTGATCGAAGTGGTCTCCTTTCAGGTGATCCAGTTGGAGGTGTCAACATGGCAAACTCTCGATCTGCATGAGCATCAATGCAATCTTGCAGGCATGAGATGAGCTCAGTGCTGCAGATCTCTCTTCTGTTCACCAATGACCTGTTCTGAACCTTCACAAATCGCTTGATCACTTCCTTTGCTTCGTCTTGGGATAGCATGACCTCTTCAACAGCACGTGAAGCAACATCAACAACTCGACTGCTTGATTCGGCAAGAGCTTGGGTCACTCCTTGCGCATTCTTCCATTCGTGCTGTGGCACCTCATTGATGTAGGATTGACAATCCTTACACCATGTCTTGTGGACCCTCTTGTTGCTTCCTCGATGATCGGTGTTTGCATGAGGCAAATCGAAGGGTCAAACTTTGGTGCAGCTTGAGGTCGTGGATATACCTTCTGGTGTCCACAAATCACGCATGTCTCTTTGACTTGATGTGAGTTCGATCCCGCCTTGTTGATCGCATTCTTCGGGCAGCCACCGGAACATGGACTGCTCTTCTTCTGCAAGAAGGAGAGCTTTGAAACTCTTGTTCGTCCAATTGGTCCGGCCTCTCTCATCTGACGGTTTTGGATCATCGATTCCACCTGGTCATCCTGGATGGGTTGGTCTCTCATTTCCCAAGTTCCATCCGAGTTCTCAAAGTACTTCACACCCCATCGTAGGCTACCTTGTCAGTGGATGACGCACCTTCCAAAGTTGCACCAGGAGTTGAAACCTCCATGGTGTGACTTGAACTCGATGCATGATCATCACTAGACTGACGAAGCTCAGCTCTAGTCAAGGTCTGTCCTGGGCCATGAGATGAAAGTGACGATTCCTGTGGCGTGACATTGCAATCTGTTCCGATGAAGTGGGTCTCAACCGGCACTGGAGTCTGTGGCGCATCCGTGAAGGGGAAGGGGTACGGTTTCCTCTGAACCGTGATGTACGCCTCTCTGGTGTCGTACGTCTTCACCTCAAACGGGCTCGCAGTGGCAAAGTTGGCCTGTGGCTTTGGTGGTGGACGGGCTGGACCCTTGGGACACTCGGGGTCTCCGGACCAGTGTCCACGTTTTCCACAACGTTTACACGTCGACTTGGCCTTGAGTTCCTTGAGCTTTCTGCGTCTATCTTCGATGCTAAGATTAGACACCCTTGGCTTGTACGAACTCTGGTACCGACGCGTTGGGAAACCTTTGCCTTTGGCTTTGCCTCTCACGAAGTAGGCTGCTTGCTCTGCCTGCACACAGTCAGCAAGCATAGCAAGGTGTTCCTGGCTGTTCTCATCGAATGATTCCCATGCCAGAAATCCAGCCATCACATCCAACTCCAATGTCTCAGCTGAGATCGGTTCTTCTTCAGCTGTGAATGCAAAGTCCTCGTCGGGATCTTCTTCATCATAATCTTCTTCATCATAGTACTCTTCATCATCCATTGCGGGATATGCGTAGTCATACTCCCAATCATCATATTCTGGTCCATCCGTTGCGATGTAACCAGCACTCTTTGAACTGCCTTTGAATCCTTTCTGTGAGAACCTTCGGGGTTTGAACTTCCCCTTGCCTTTGCCCGTCTTGCCTGCGGGTCTTGCATTTCCTTGTCCTAATCCATTCCTTGTTTCACGGACATGGATCTTTCCATGCTGTCTGATCAATGCCTCTGATGCTGACTTGAAGGATGGCTCATCATGTACTGCGGTGAGTATCATGAGCTTCTCGGCACGACTCAGACCAGCATTGTCCAGGAGTAGATCTGTCAAGATCGTTTCTGACACTGCCAGCTTGTCATCTAACTCCTGCAACTTCTTCCACCATCACTTGCGGCGACTGATGTACTGTGCCATGCTCTCCTGTGGTTGCCTCGATAGCGGACCGCCAATCGAAGTTCCAACACGGTAGAGCTCTTTGGCCTCGTGTTCCTTGAGAGGAAACACGGCCTTCTTCATCGCCTCGATCAACCTTGGCACAGCTTCAGCACTTTTCAAGGCCTGTGAACCCAGGTCCTCGGCAACCGTGTATGCATCGCCTCTCAATCCTTCCACAACCTTTGATCCAAGTTCCCATCGGTCATCAGCTTTCGTCGCATCATACTTCATCTGGGTCCTGAATTCCCATTCGTGATAGCAGTATGCTTCGCCTGCGTACACGAGGAATCCTGCCTTGGTCAGTTCGGTCTCGCGGTGGGTTGGTCTAAACCTCAATGAATTGATTGCCATATCTGATGACACAGATTACGGTGCAGCTTCGGTGTCTTGGTCCTTTGTACCTGCCTCCGCGTACGGGAAAGGTCAGGTACACACTTACGGTGGGGTAGTTAGCTCTCCCCAGAGCGGCTGCACGGAGTTGCGCAGCAAGGGTAGTCCCTGAGAAACCAGGTCTCTAGGACGTGTAGGGCAAACGGCGGCGCGGGCGAACTATGGCTAAACCAAGGAACGCACGCACGGCCGCGAAAAGGTCAGCTGGGTGTTCCAGCTCCGCTACCAGTGTGAAAACTGGCAACAGTTTCTTTTCGCAGCTTGACTCAAAAGTGCACTCTGCGGAGGGCAACGGCTGAAACAGCAAACTGTACAACTACAAGTGATGTCCTAGTAGAGGATCACCACACGCTATTTTACAGCCTTAACCTGCATACCTTCACATACAAAAATGTTTCTAATGTTTCCATTTCTGGCTGCATCTTGAGATCAAGAAAGCTCTCTGCATTTTGCAGATACCTTCTAAGTGCATGACACGAACCTGCGACTTCAAAACGCTCAATGCAGGTTGCAACGCAAAGATCAAGACTCGAGTGGTTTCTTCAATCTCAAAAACGAGGGCAAACGACTCCAACAAGAAAAGAACGAATTTGAATTCTGCGAAGCTTGCAGAGGCTGTCAGCAGCAACTTTTCAATTTGGAGTTCCTTTGTATTCATGGCTGATTTTGAGTTCCTATCTTCTTTGCCGCTTCTGCTTCTGATATCACACTCTTACCTAATGCGAACTCTGGATGAGGTAATTTTTGTAGGTGATATTTTGATATTGATTCCGACCAGAGTTTAACCTGGTAGAGTATTAAGCATATCTGTTACTCCTTTGAGCTGGTTCCTGCTGTTCATATCTTTAAGCTCGTTCTTCATATTATATGTCTTAGCCAAAGTTATCCGACATTGTCAAAGATGGCAGAGTTGATGCTGTTCTTGATGCCTTCCTGAATGCTTGTAACTTTATTGGTAGAGTATGGTGGAGTACCGTTCACTCCATCTTTGGCTGTGGGTCAAAACCCGGTCCCTCTGATGTGCCATCCTCAGCCAGCTAGTATTCCCCATTATTGTTGGTTTTCATCCCCCATTGCTCACCATGGTTGACCCTCATCCACTATTGAGTTTGCTACCAACCATTACCAATCATTTTTCTGCTAGCCACTATCATCAACCATTATAAACCGTTCCCTTTCGTGCGCGTTTGGCTGGCATCCGAAGGGCAAAAGACATCTATACCGCACATGGGGGTGGATGAGACGATGTCCTGGTTGTACATTTGATTGCTCGTTGTATTGACACTAAGTGTTCCTGACAGGGTGCATTTCCACCGACTGCGTGGAGACAAGTGCGTTAGCTGCGAAAAATCGGCCAGTATAAACCCTTATAGTTGGTGAACCAAGTATTACATTATTATGCTTAAAGCCTTAGCCCATTTCTATGCTTATTAACCATGATTAGCCATTTTGGGTTCTAACCATGATAAACCATTATATTACTGAATTATGACCATCATTAACCATGGTTAACCATGATTATGACCGTCATTAAGCACTATTTATCATTATTAACGATTCTGGTCCGTTAATCCATTGCTGCTGAAAAAGCCGTGACCGAGCTCGCCATTCCTAGAACTGGTTGTTTCTCAAAATCTGGAGCCCCAAAAATGCTTGGTTTACTACTATAAATGCTCCATATCAATCAATGCTTGGTGCTTTCTCAAAACCACTTTTTCTCATAACAGTAAAATAGTGGCTTCCTCATTGTCCTCCATTTTTGTTGGTCAAGATTGACCCATAGCCATTTGGCAGTGGGTCAAAACCCTGTACCCCTGGTTCCCCCCCGTTAACCATTGTTTTCCCCATGAAATTGTTGGTGGAAATCTTCCATTTTTGTTGATTCAGATTGACCCACAGCCATATATAGCTGGTATATCCCCTATAGTTGCTAGTTGTTATCCCCTATTATTGACCATTAACCATTGGTTGGTTGGTTACCTGCTTGCCCCCCAGCCATTTTGAGACCCCACAACCACCGCTTCCAGTCCTGCGCGCGCCCACGCCTTTGCGCCGATCCTTCGAGAAGGCTCCCGCCTGGGCGCCTGCTGCGGGGCTGCCCCGGGCGAACAGCAGGGAACCCCGAGGGGTAGCCAGGCGGCAACCATCGCCTCGTGGTTGAAGTTGATAGTTCAAGTGGATCATTTAAAATTTGAGACTTCAAACACAACTCTATAGAATGTATATATACTGGTACAAGCACATACTGGTTGACAGTGACAAGGAATCACGCTGAAAGCCGTAGACGGGAGAGAAGGATTAAGTGTAGCCGTTACCAGCACCACTCAATAGGACTTAGAACATGTAAGTTGTCACCCACATTTCCGGGCAACTATTTCGAGATCTCTACTGTTGTTACGTTGGGATTCTGCGGTCATGTGCGCCAAGATTCAGATGGGGCGTCCAACAAACATTGAATGCTCCGATGAGCTTGTGAATTGCCGTTGTCCCAAAGAACAGCCACGGGCTTTGGCTCAATATGAAAGTTTCTTCATCAAGTCAAAATCGTTTTCATTGGTCATAAAAGTTTCTTCATCAAGTTGTTGTGTTGATTTCATACTGGTAAATTTCCCGGTCGCAGAAAGGCTTCCCGTTGGAACTCCCAAATTCAGTGTTCCAACAGCTGATGGACCTGCCTCTTCACCCAACAGCTTGAGCCCCTCCCTCTGCAACCTCAGCACGACTGCATGATTTCCTGTTGCAGATTCTTACGGTGGACTAGAATCAATTGTTCATGGTAGTGGTCGAGAATAGGAGTGGATAACTAATAGTTTTGTCAGCTATGTTTATGAATCTTCTTCGGCATGTTCATGAATTCCTTCCCCTCGATATTCAACCTTGTGGGAATGAGCGGAAAGGATGTGTCTGCTGATGTCAATTTCTCGTTTTTCATGGGAAGTTTCGGATCGTGAACGTGTCAGGAATCAGAGGCGGCCTGATGAGGGGAAATCATGATCAACCATGCCCATCAACCGCTATCAACCATCATCTCTTTGTTTGCGTTGGTGTCCCCACGCTTACCCTCTGGTAAACTAACATGGCAATGGAGAGTCCACCATTTGTAGCTGGTTTCCCAGGGTTTCCCATCAAAAAATTAGTAATTTTCCATTTTCATGTTAGTATATCGGAGAGGAACCGTCAGCATCTCCAGATGCATCTCCCGTTCCAACAGTCGCCAGTTGGGACAGCCAGCGCCGCGTCAGCTTCTGCGCCTGCGAGCTTCAAGGGGCCGCAAGTGGCTTCCAAGTGCCGCCACCAGCTCTTCACAATGCTCCGCCACCTCCTGGTGCAGAGTGGTGGTTCCAGCACCACTATCTTTTGCAATCTGTTTAACATGTAGGCATATTCATGTGTATGTGTGCATGCATGCATGTATATATGTTCTGTATGCATGCATGTCTGTATGTGCCTACGATCTTTCCCCCACGCTATCTTTTTCAATCCGAACGGTGCTGGGCAACGCCATAACATGTATCCATCCATCCATCCATCCGTCCGTCCGTCCGTCCGTCCGTCCGTCCATCCATCCATCCATCCATCGCATGTACGATTTTATGTGTATGTCCATCTGGACGCATGTCTGTGTCTCTGTGTGTCTCTGTCTGTCTCTGTCTGGCGCTGTCTACCTCTGTCTGTCTCCGTCTGTCTTTATCCGTCTCTGTCACTCTAACTGTCTGTCTCTGTTTGTGTGCATATTTGATGCCTGTCTGTATGTCTTCACACAGGAATTCATGTACGTCTGTATTTCTGTGTGTGTGCATGACTGTGGGAGTATATGGGAGTACGTACATATGTTCGTATGAAGTCGTGTGTTGTGTATGTCTGCATTGTATATCTGTGGTGCATATGTCTGCAGTATACAATGTGTACCTTGTGCGTCTGTACTGTGTATGTCTGTATTATGTATGAGTGTAATGTATGCATTATGTATGCATGTGGTGATGTATGCACATGTGCATGTATGCATGTGTTTGTGCTATCGGTGTGTCTTATGTATCCATTTTGCATGCCTCTGCTACGTGTGTTTGTATTGTGTCTGTACTATGTATTTGCGCATGATTGTATGACTACGTATTACGTGCTTTCAGTTTCCGTATACTTCCATTCATATACTTCCACTCAAATCAGTTTGTCCCGTGTGCATCTCTCTGCTTGTCCATTCACTCCCCTACACAGTACCCAAGCTACCAAAGCCAAGCTACCCAAGCTACCCTAGCCATTCTCTCCGTGGCTGCCCAGCTTCCTTGAGGTTAGCGGCTCCCCTTTGGTGTGGCCCAACTTCAATGTCCCCGGCCACTGCCTAGCTCAGAGTGAGACCCCACAAGGCTCAGATCATTGAACTGTCGAACCTTTTCTGATTTCTTTCGTTCAAATCCACGATGGGCGAAAGGGACTTTTTCTGTCGACACTGGACCTTAGGACCTTTGGTTCAACTTGATTGTTTTCCTTGCATCAAGCGCGTGGAGAGCCGTTCCAGTACATGTAAAATTGCGGAAAAGACTTCTGTGCAATGCAAGGGACTGGACAGAGCAGAACACTTTCCACACTGTTCCAGCGAGAAGTGCTGCGGTTGTGCAACGAATGAAATCTGCAAGATCAACTGCTCATTGCAAAGAAAACAGAAGAACAATGCAAGGTTTACCACCATACACCACCCGTACTGGATTGGATAATCAACGATTCACATTTCGATCACCAGTTGCCCCGCTTGGCCAAAGCTAAGGTATGCCAACCAAGTCCCTATTCCCTCTCTGGCCGTCAGCTACATAGCTGCTGGGGTCATATCCAATAGGTCAACAATCGATCGAAATGCTGGATATCCCGTCAGAGACCAAGCGCAATCCATATTTCCTCAAGACATGCAAATCACAAGCGTTGACACTGCTGACATAATCATCTTCAAAATGCCAACCAATGAACCATAGTTGGCATTTGATACGAAGCAACACAACAACATGGCAGTGGGTCAAAACCCCGTACCCCTGGTTCCCCTATCATCAACCATTGTTTCCCTTATTATTGTTGGTGGAAATCCCCCATTATTGGTTGATTAATATTGACCCATAGCCACATGAAGTCGGGGTCAGTGACATCGTCACCACATGTCACCACTACTCCCACTGAAATTCGTTGCACACCTCCAAACGCAGCTGCGAAATCCATTCCTTGAGCCCAGGGATGTGCCAGACCGGAGCGCCTGCCGGCCGGTGATGTGGGGGGACAGGGGGTTGGGGGGTGCTGAATGATGCGCCTAGTGATGCCTAGGGATGCATGGTGAAAATGAGTAACGAGAATGCCAAATCATGGTGAAAGATTCCTTAATGATGCTTATTGACGCTTCGTCAAGGCTAATGATGCTCGATGTCGTGCAATGTTTGCTAAAAATTGTGATTAGATCATGATATATCGTGTATGTATACATTTACTGAACTTGCCACCTTGTCATGTCGTGCATGGTCCAATGCACCAGAATCCTTTGTTGGACTTTGCCACGGAAACATCTTCGAGAAAGAAATTGTTTGGTGAGGATAACCTATCAAAATTCATGAGAGATACAGAATAAACCCTCCATATTTGATGACAAAGCACAAGCGATCTATCACTAAACAAATGATGGATTCCGAACAGCTGGATCTACCACTACTGACCGTTCTCAACCACTATTGCTGGTTGTAAAATATCCCCAAACAAAATATCAGCCATTCATTGACCATGCTTCACTGAAGGATCTACTATCAAGCACTTGGCATGTGGAGCAATATGAACAGCAGGAGTCAGTTCACTTGGCCTATGACTAGGGTAACTACCAGTTCTAGTAGTGCTCAAGGGCTTATCATCCCACTTGTAGCTGGGGGATCTAACATTACACAATATATTAATAGTGGAATCCTGCCGATAGCAATGTTTAAGAAGATCCTGGAAAGGAAGATTAACACCATTGTGGAAGATTGACCATTACTGACCCAAGATTAACCGTTACTAACTAGTAGTGGGTTAGATTATGGAAGATTATTGACCAAAAAAGATCGTTGATTAACCCCCTACTCGCCATCACTTCCCATGAAAAAAGTTCGAACCGACTCGCCAGGCACGGCACCTTCCGCTCGAGGAGCCTCGCTCCAGGGGTCATCCACCTGAACTGCAGTGAATCATCCCAGTGTTCAACTCATCACAACTTGGTGTCAGGTCATAGGGCACTCGCCAATGCTATCATTTCTTGCTTTCCCCTTGGAGGAAACGCGCTACTTATTTTGGAATCTTGACTGTCAGGTGGTGATGAATGACAGGTGGCCTTGATGGGCTTCAGTCGCATCCTTTCAATTTCCAAACCTTCATCCCAGGTATGTCCCAGAACAAGTAAGCTGATTTTAAAGAAACCAAGGTTCATCAGTTCACCCAAAGGTCGAACAGTTTACCACAGAGAAGAAGAACCAGTGGTTCATCCCAGGGCCACCAGCTGGGCCACGGCCACCAGCTGGGCCACCTCAGGCGGACCGTGGCGCTTCAAGGCATCCCGGATGCGCATCGATCGAAGGCGATCGAGGGCGCCATGGCAGCGAGGGTGGTCACCGGCTCGAGATCAGCCGCAGAAATCACATGGGACTATGACTGATCTGTTGGGATATCCTTGGATTTTAAGCTGATCTTGGGATATCTCTTGGGATATCTCTTGGCAAAAATCACTGATATGACTACTGATCTTGGGATATCCTTGGAGCCTGATCTTGGGATATCAAGCTGAATAGCCTTGAGATATCCTCAAGCTTAGTTACTAGTAGTTGTTGACGACACCTGTGATCCCAACCACTGAATCCTGTAAATTTCGCGAGTTCCAGGTATAAGACCCTTGTCATTTTAGTCACGGGACCTCACCTAAATTTGATGTTTCAACGGTTGTGAGTCCTTTCAATCGGTGTGGTGCGAATCTGCAATCAGATCAGTTCATCCCAGTTGAGCTAACAGTGTGGCCAACAGTTGTCAGTCATGAAATCATCTCTGAAATCATTCATGAAATCCACCTTTCCACAGCATATGTTTGAGGGACAGCTATGGCAACAGGCCAGCACATCTGTGTCCTTCAGTTGATGTTACTCGAGTCGATCTGGACAACAGCAGCTGTGAAGGTAGTGCCATTGAGAAGAGAAGTCAAAGAAAATCTGGGTATGCAAAGATACTTGCAAGAAGCTATGACAAAGCTGTACCAAAAGCAAACGTACTATTTCAATCTGTTTCATCCGTCTTGAATTCTTGCATGTTCTTGTGTCGTACATGTGTCATGTCCGTGTGTTGGTGTATGCGTGCGTCACAATCCGAGACCCTCCAAAAGAATTGCAACCCGTAAATTTTGGTCATTCCGTCTTATTTTAAGTCCGCTCAGCAATGCGCAACCAGTGCACTGTACATTGACAGAATGACTCACCAACAGCTCGATTGCAGCATTGCTTCAGGTGAGAGTCACAAGACACAATAGCCATGCAAACTATTCATCCCGCCATTGCATCACAAACCACAAGATCCATCAAGATCCAAGGTGGGATGTCAGAGCATGCACCGGGAAAGTTATAGCTCACTAGATCTGGTGCCTCAGGGTTGGGAAAAAGTTAGGTGAGCAGTCGGCGCGAGTTGTGAAGTCATTACAACTGATAATTGAACAATACATGATGGTGATATACAATATAGTTGTGGCTGTTACCAATTTGTACATATATGCATATACATATGCTTCAATACAGTATTGTCAACAAATATGGCTAATCGCCATAGATGTAGGGGAAGTCAGCAAAGAATGGAATGGAATGGAATGGAATGGAATGGAATCGAATAAAATCGAATAGAATAGAGACAAAGAGAGAGCCCAAAGCAAAGGTTGCACTGGTGAAATTAAAGTAGGAGAACATCGATATGTCAGCTCAGCATGTTCAGCATGACCAGAAAGTGTAGGATCCCGCATGAACATGACATCAGGAGCATCTGGATGATTAAGAAACCCCCGTTCCATGCGATCCTCGACTCTCCTGTCCAGTTAACCCTGCTTCTCATCTTGTCCGCTTCATCCTGCCTCCTTTCCAAACGTCCGTGTCCTTGTTGGATACTGATTCATCTATTGCGATGCACGGTCCCATCAACCCACCTACAAACACATGCCTCAGGGGAGTCGATATCCAGCAGCAAATTGCGGAGCAAGCGCTTCCGGTGACCCCAAACTCAGCTCCGAACGAGTGCTGGATTTGAATCCAAGTTCCAAAGCACTACCTTAAGACACATCGCAAGGAAACACACATGGATCCCGAACTAATTTGGCTGGAGTCACTCCTCACAGTTCCCAAATTCACCGAAACCGAACCAGAAATTCACCAGAATGGACCTGAACTTAAGCCACCAACTAATAATTTCAATCATGATGCAAGAGAAATGCAGTGCTCACAGACGTGCGGATACTCTAAATGCGACCAAAATAGGAAGATGTGATGGGTTGGTTAACACAAATTAGGTACCCAAGAATCTGTCGCAGAAATGGTCACACAGATTTGTAGTTGGGAAGCTGCTGGCCCGTTGAAGTTGCTGCATGGAAAAAACTTCACAGTGTAGGTGGGTTTGTCTTTTAACCAAAAAGTAGTGTCGCAAACAAACAGCATTTTGATTATAGTCATCTTCCTATAAGAAGTACAACCTATAGTTCCTCAGGTATGAGCAACTGAGCGCTTTTCCTGGGCTGCGCCTAGTGATTTTCAGCTGCTACAAGGCAGCTGGCGAGGTGGACATGACAGCATACTGGCAGCACCCTAGAACCATCAGCTGAGTACTTGGCACGCAAGCGGTCCCAACCGGCGATGCGTCTTGAGAGAGGATCGAATGCTGCACCTGTCGCAACAGCGAAGCAGGATGGCAACTGCGAAGACTTCCAGAACAAGTAGCTGAACAACAACCTGGTGCCATCACAGTCACATGAGGCGAACATCGATGCTGGTCATTGATACTTCAATGCATGGCACCTGCCACTTGTTTCCAGGCTTGTCCTGGCATATGTTGATATTGCATGTACATTGACATGTACATATACATGCATGCATATGCATATATACATATACATATAGATAAACATTAACATAAACATAAACACAAACATATACATAAACATATACATATACATACACATATACATATACATGTTCTGTATATACATAATATACTATGCATACACTGCACACTAAACATGTATCATGTTTCTCTTATTCACCAAATTCCTGATAATGTCGGTCTTCTTCCTGACAAGTCGCTGATATTCATTTTGCAGAAAGTGGTTCTGGAATTGCGATTGCATGTGTACGTATACTTGTGCGCATGCATATGGCTGTGGGTCCATATCAATCAACCAACAAATTTTGATCGCGCAGATGAACATGCCAACAAAGATTGGTTTTGGTCACCTAGGGGATATTCACCAGGGTACGAGGTTTTGACCAACAACCATGTAAATGTATGTGCACTACGGGCTCCGGACTGCTACGGGATTCAATTCATCTAGAGTTTCGCCTTGGACTAAAATATGAAGAATCAAGCCCGAGAAACTTTGTTTGCAAAGCAAAGGATTCGACAAAGAAATGGACCGCGCTACAATCTTTGTTGCATCTGGTCTGGCAACAGACCCAGCGCAAGCCGATCAAAGGATCAAGCATACTGGCTAACAAACTGAAGCAGCATGCAGTGAGGAATCCAACAAGTTGGAAGACTGGAAAGAAGACAGCAAGGACCGAGAGAACAAACCGAAAGAATAGGCGAGAGGCCTAGCCGGACTGAGGAAAGAAATTCTGGGAACAAGTGAACTGGGAACGGGAAGCAAACGAAGGATTCAACAGGCATGGATGGGACAAACCTGACCAATACCGACTGAGTGGCGGAAACATGGAAACTGCAGATAAACAAGTATACGCTGAGAATACAAACACAACTCCGACTACACAGAGTGCAGGAACAAACATAGCAAGTACAGAGCCAAGGAAGAAACAGACCTAGCACAAGCCAACAGAAGGAATAAGTACACTGAGCAACAAAAAATCTGAACCAGCATCCGGAGAGGGAACAAACAGGACAAATTGGAGGAATGCGTCCGAAAGTTGAAGATAGCCGCGCGAACATCGTTGCCAGCCTTGCAGAATGGTTTTCCTGGAATTTATATTTACATATATATATATATATGTATATAAATCAACTCTAAAGAATGGATGTCAGAAAGGCAAGCGAAATCAGTTAATCTAATGCAAACCAAATACTTTCAGGCACACACCCATGAACCCATCACCTTGCCTACTCGAGGAGAGTCGACAGAAGTTGAACGAAGTCAAAAAATTGCTTCCTGATCCAGCGGTCAAAAAACATTTCCCTGCTCTTCAATCTGATTCTCATGTCTTTCCTCCAAGAAAATGGCCCCTGAAAAAATATTCTGAAGTGTTACTATTGCTTGCTATCACTGTACAAGAACAATTTGCCCTGCGCGAAGAAGTTGCGAGACAGAAGAAAATACAGTGAAAGCTCACATGGGGTGAATGGGTTGCGTTCATGCCTTAGTGGTCATGATTCTCAGTTGTGCCTGTATGGCGCAAATCTTTAGATTCTTCTCTCAGAATTGGCGCAAATCTTTAGATTGTTCTCTCAGAATTGGCTGCTAACGCAAGAGTGCTTTTTTGGAATGAAAAAAAAGAGGCGCAAAAAGTCTGCGAAAGGGGTAATCTAGAGACCCAGCTGTGCAGGAAGATCAGAATACTTGTCACCGAAGACACCCTCCTGAACACACATGCCAATAGTGGCCATCATGGCCAAGCGGCCGTTGGACAGCTCCTTGGTCTGCATCTCAGCCATCTTGTCCTTCACGCCAAAGATCTCTGCGAAGTCGCAAGGGTCGCCATAGTTTCCAGGCTCCTTGGCGTAAGCGTCTGACCATGGACCAGTCTCCAGGAAAGCACAAGCAAAGGTCAATGCCACACAGCCCTTGGCCCCAATTGGATCTTGGAAACCTGCAATGCCAGCGGGAGCTCCCAGGGGTGTGGCCCAGTGTCCCGCAAAGGCGCCCATGATTGCAAGCATCGCCACTCTCCCATGTTTCACCTCCGCTGCGCGGAACTTGTCGAAACGCTCCTGGCTGCCGCTCAGACCAAGAGGGTCAAAGTAGCCAAGTGGGGCAACGGCTCCTGGCAAGGATGATCCATCAAAGGCTTTGCGGCTCTGTCGGCTCTCCAATGTGCGGTTGCTGTTGGCCAAGGACTTTCCGCAGAAAGCACTACCTGCGGCTGAAGCTTTCACAGGAGCAGTCGCAAATTGGGCAATGGCTGAATTTCCTGTGTAAAGCTCTGCGCTGACAATCCCGAGAAATGCGAACATTGCGAAGCGGCCATTGTTCAGCTCACGGTTTCCTGACTTGCAAAGACACCCAATGTACATTAGATTATGGACACCAATCTGGCAGTGGTTGCTATGCACATTCTTAGTGCACATCCCTACACCATGAAGTGACATCAGCACAGCATGTTAACTGGAACAAAGCGGAACAGAATGATACACTGCAACCAAATAGAAATCTGACCAAAAGACCCGAGGATCGAATGTCATCGGTGATGTTGCCCTTGGCGAGGTTCAAGGGATCACCGAAGTTACCTGGGTCCTCAGGGTCTTCCTTCCACGGAGAGAGGCCAATGTCAAAGCAACCAATTGCAGCGACCAAGAGCCACAGAGCATTGCTCCCTGGTTCAGTCCACTGAGCGGAAAGGCCTGAAGGAACGTTCTCAAAGCCAGGGAACTTGAAGACACTTTGCGCCAAGAGACCAACAGCTCCCATCATGGCCCCACGAGCATGCCTAATCTCGTGGGCGCGAAGCTTCTTGAATCCTTTCTCATCAATGCCGTTGCAAAACCCTGCCGGATCAAAGAAGCCGAGGGGTGCCGTGGCACCCACCTGTGTGCTTGGATCAAAGGCTTGGCACTGCACAGGGCCAGCAGCCCGGCTTGAGGTTCGCTTGCCGGTCACAAAGGAAGCCACTGCAGTCACGGCAGGCGGCAGCAGTCGAGCTTTGAGTAGTCTTGGGTGCTGAGTGAGAGACTTCTGCCCCTCGCAACTGGGAACCTTGGCTTGAAGCACTTGGGGCCAGAAAGGCCGGGGCAGCAAGGGCCCCAACAGTGATCGCAGCTGCACCAAGTCGGCTCATGACTAGCCGGTACTGCAACTCCCTTTTCCCCCTTTACAAAAAATACTTGAGCCAAGCAAAGCAGATTGAACAACTCCTTCAATCTGCACGCTGCCTGTCCTATTTCTGTAAGCTTCACTGTTTATGCTGCAAAGACTTCTGAAAGCAATGAGCTACTGATCTCAGCCCTGACTCTTTCAAGACCATATCCTTGAATCCATTGCCTCGCCTACTTGAAGATCAGGTTCGGGCGAAGGAATTGGAAGGAATCAGTAGCTTCCTGATAAGTCACCAAGCACAGGTTGCTCATCATATTCGGATGTTGTCTTTCCAAGCAAATGGAAGCTTCCTGATCAAGAACATGAATCATCATAATACGTGAAATGTGTGGTGACAAGTGACATATGAAATGTGAAAAGTGTGGTGACAAATGACACAAACGGCGACTGTCCCCAACCATGCGCCACCGTTCTGTCTTGCAAACAAGCGATTGCATTGAGGAATTGCAAGATTGTCCAGGCTACCCTTGGCATGGAAAATCTAGATAAGAAAAAACATATGAAAACTATTCTGGGCTCAAGGGTTCTGTTCATCACCAACTTTTCATGATCCGAAGTTGCGCCTATGCGCCTCAACATCAACATGTTACTCCATCAACTTTAACATTGTTGCAGCGTCGTCTCAAAATCAGCTGCTTGAGCGTCTTTTTGGACCCAGAAAGACGCACAGGAAGTCGCAAAACCAAACTGCAGCTGGGGGTAATCTAGAGACCCAGCTGTGCAGGAAGATCAGAATACTTGTCACCGAAGACACCCTCCTGAACACACATGCCAATAGTGGCCATCATGGCCAAGCGGCCGTTGGACAGCTCCTTGGTCTGCATCTCAGCCATCTTGTCCTTCACGCCAAAGATCTCTGCGAAGTCGCAAGGGTCGCCATAGTTTCCAGGCTCCTTGGCGTAAGCGTCTGACCATGGACCAGTCTCCAGGAAAGCACAAGCAAAGGTCAATGCCACACAGCCCTTGGCCCCAATTGGATCTTGGAAACCTGCAATGCCAGCGGGAGCTCCCAGGGGTGTGGCCCAGTGTCCCGCAAAGGCGCCCATGATTGCAAGCATCGCCACTCTCCCATGTTTCACCTCCGCTGCGCGGAACTTGTCGAAACGCTCCTGGCTGCCGCTCAGACCAAGAGGGTCAAAGTAGCCAAGTGGGGCAACGGCTCCTGGCAAGGATGATCCATCAAAGGCTTTGCGGCTCTGTCGGCTCTCCAATGTGCGGTTGCTGTTGGCCAAGGACTTTCCGCAGAAGGCACTACCTGCGGCTGAAGCTTTCACAGGAGCAGTCGCAAATTGGGCAATGGCTGAATTTCCTGTGTAAAGCTCTGCGCTGACAATCCCGAGAAATGCGAACATTGCGAAGCGGCCATTGTTCAGCTCACGGTTTCCTGGCTTGCAAAGACACCCAATGTACATTAGATTACGGAGACCAATCTGGCAGTGGTTGCCATGCACATTCTTAATGCACATCCTTACACCATGAAGTGACATCAGCATGGTGACTGAAACAAAGCGGAACAGAATGATACACTGCAACCAAATAGAAATCTGACCAAAAGACCCGAGGATCGAATGTCATCGGTGATGTTGCCCTTGGCGAGGTTCAAGGGATCACCGAAGTTACCTGGGTCCTCAGGGTCTTCCTTCCACGGAGAGAGGCCAATGTCAAAGCAACCAATTGCAGCGACCAAGAGCCACAGAGCATTGCTCCCTGGTTCAGTCCACTGAGCGGAAAGGCCTGAAGGAACGTTCTCAAAGCCAGGGAACTTGAAGACACTTTGCAGCTGCACTCAGCACTCCTGTTGCAGCAGTCGAGCTTTGAGTAGTCTTGGGTGCAGAGTGAGAGACTTCTGCCCCTCGCAACTGGGAACCTTGGCTTGAAGCACTTGGGGCCAGAAAGGCCGGGGCAGCAAGGGCCCCAACAGTGATCGCAGCTGCACCAAGTCGGCTCATGACTAGCCGGTACTGCAACTCCCTATTCCCCCTTTACAAAAAATACTTGAGCCAAGCAAAGCAGGTTGAACAACTCCTTCAATCTG
This sequence comes from Symbiodinium kawagutii, assembly GCA_009767595.1. Taxonomy (NCBI): domain Eukaryota; class Dinophyceae; order Suessiales; family Symbiodiniaceae; genus Symbiodinium; species Symbiodinium kawagutii. Next base: position 181,606 of record VSDK01028734.1, read on the forward strand.
CACGCTGCATGTCCTATTTCTGTAAGCTTCACTGTTTATGCTGCAAAGACTTCTGAAAGCAATGAGCTACTGATCTCAGCCCTGACTCTTTCAAGACCATATCCTTGAATCCATCGCCTCGCCTACTTGAAGATCAGGTTCGGGCGAAGGAATTCGAAGGAATCAGTAGCTTCCTGATAAGTCACCAAGCACAGGTTGCTCATCATATTCGGATGCTGTCTTTCCAAGCAAATGGAAACTTCCTGATCAAGAACATGAATCATCATAATACGTGAAATGTGTGGTAACAAGTGACATAGGAAATGGGAAAAGTGTGGTGACAAGTGACGTATGAAATGTGAAAAGTGTGGTGACAAATGACACAAACGGCGACTGTCCCCAACCATGCGCCACCGTTCTGTCTTGCAAACAAGCGATTGCATTGAGGAATTGCAAGATTGTCCAGGCTACCCTTCGCATGGAAAATCTAGATAAGAAAAAACATGTGAAAACTATTCTGGGCTCAAGAGTTCCATTCATCACCAACTTTTCATAATCCGAAGTTGCGCCTATGCGCCTCAACATCAACATGTTACTCCTCCAACTTTAACATTGTTGCAGCGTCGTCTCAAAATCAGCTGCTTGAGCGCCTTTTTGGACCCAGAAAGACGCACAGGAAGTCGCAAAACCGAACTGCAGCTGGGGGTAATCTAGAGACCCAGCTGTGCAGGAAGATCAGAATACTTGTCACCGAAGACACCCTCCTGAACACACATGCCAATGGTGGCCATCATGGCCAAGCGGCCGTTGGACAGCTCCTTGGTCTGCATCTCAGCCATCTTGTCCTTCACGCCAAAGATCTCTGCGAAGTCGCAAGGGTCGCCATAGTTTCCAGGCTCCTTGGCGTAAGCGTCTGACCATGGACCAGTCTCCAGGAAAGCACAAGCAAAGGTCAATGCCACACAGCCCTTGGCCCCAATTGGATCTTGGAAACCTGCAATGCCAGCGGGAGCTCCCAGGGGTGTGGCCCAGTGTCCCGCAAAGGCGCCCATGATTGCAAGCATCGCCACTCTCCCATGTTTCACCTCCGCTGCGCGGAACTTGTCGAAACGCTCCTGGCTGCCGCTCAGACCAAGAGGGTCAAAGTAGCCAAGTGGGGCAACGGCTCCTGGCAAGGATGATCCATCAAAGGCTTTGCGGCTCTGTCGGCTCTCCAATGTGCGGTTGCTGTTGGCCAAGGACTTTCCGCAGAAGGCACTACCTGCGGCTGAAGCTTTCACAGGAGCAGTCGCAAATTGGGCAATGGCCGAATTTCCTGTGTAGAGCTCTGCGCTGACAATCCCGAGAAATGCGAACATTGCGAAGCGGCCATTGTTCAGCTCACGGTTTCCTGGCTTGCAAAGACACCCAATGTACATTAGATTACGGAGACCGCTATGCACATTCTTAATGCACATCCTTACACCATGAAGTGACATCAGCATGGTCACTGGGGTGCTGTGTGCTGGCAAACCTCCTCGTGGTAGCACCTGGGAGGGTCTCGGTTGCATTATAATCGACATAGACGAATAGCAAGATAAAGGGAACAACCAATGCTGGTCAATAAATGAGCAGTCTGTGTTGCATGCTGGTGAAACGGCAAGACTGCAAGACTCACAAGTGTGTTGCACTGTTGGTATTGCCCAAGTTCACGGGCAGTTTTGCACGAAATCAGGAGTCATGTGACCCTGCCAACCCCATGCTTTTCAAGCAGCACCAACTAATTTCGGGGGTTTTCTTGGGGCTAAGCGTCACTGAGGGTGACGGGGGGCCAGACATCTTCGCGGCTTACTGCTTAGTTTTGTTGATAGGGTTACATGACTACTCGGATTTGTTTCTGTTGTGGCAAGGTTGGTAGGCGCTGGGCTGGTCTCGGTTGTCTACCGCCTTGTCCCACACAGTAAGTCGCTCCGGGCAGCTTGGGTGGACTGCCGGGAAAATCTGTTTAGTTGCTGTAAGTAGAGCAGATGGGGGCACATGTGCCCTGACAAAACACCCCTGTGTCTCACCACTGTGTATATTGGAGGTATTCTGGCCTACAGCTCTTTGACAGGCACTAATGTCGATAGCTACGGAGTTCCGTGGTTGCAACGAACACCTTTCAGTCGTCCACAGCAGACACCGAAACTAGTCGAACTGAAACACTGGCTAACACTTTTTCACCCGGCTTCCTTGTTGAGTACCTCTCAGCTGGGCAGTGTGTCACGAAGCACTGACCCCACCAACTATCGGGCACATGCCAAGCAGGAAGGACACAAACCTTCCCCGGAAGAATTGGTCACAGAGGTATGTGGCGTCTAAGGTTTACAAGGTATTCAGGACAGCCTCTGACAACCTGGGAACTGTGCACACTACACCCTTGAAAAGTACCGGAGTTTCTAGTTTTGGTTGTGTCATGGATATCCCGACTAATGCATGGCTGGGGCTACTAACTTGGGGTTCTTTGTTTCCGACTGGTGGTGGAGGCGGGCCGCTTAGATTGGATGCCATCAAGTGCCACTGCAGCAGGTTTTTTGTGTTAGGCAGCTAAACCAAACGCCTGACAACCGACCGACCAGCATGGTGACTGGAACAAAGCGGAACAGAATGATACACTGCAACCAAATAGAAATCTGACCAAAAGACCCGAGGATCGAATGTCATCGGTGATGTTGCCCTTGGCGAGGTTCAAGGGATCACCGAAGTTACCTGGGTCCTCAGGGTCTTCCTTCCACGGAGAGAGGCCAATGTCAAAGCAACCAATTGCAGCGACCAAGAGCCACAGAGCATTGCTCCCTGGTTCAGTCCACTGAGCGGAAAGGCCTGAAGGAACGTTCTCAAAGCCAGGGAACTTGAAGACACTTTGCGCCAAGAGACCAACAGCTCCCATCATGGCCCCACGAGCATGCCTAATCTCGTGGGCGCGAAGCTTCTTGAATCCTTTCTCATCAATGCCGTTGCAAAACCCTGCCGGATCAAAGAAGCCGAGGGGTGCCGTGGCACCCACCTGTGTGCTTGGATCAAAGGCTTGGCACTGCACAGGGCCAGCAGCCCGGCTTGAGGTTCGCTTGCCGGTCACAAAGGAAGCCACTGCAGTCACGGCAGGCGGCCCCCTTTACAAAAAATACTTGAGCCAAGCAAAGCAGGTTGAACAACTCCTTCAATCTGCATGTTGCATGTCCTATTTCTGTAAGCTTCACTGTTTATGCTGCAAAGACTTCTGAAAGCAATGAGCTATTGATCTCAGCACTGGCTCAAGGGGTCCTTGAATGATCTCGCCTAGAACCAGATTCTCAAGAAATTGAAAGCGCCAGAATCCTGCCAGCGGCTGGGGGACCCTGCTGAACCTCTCAGAACTGTGCGAAGTTGGCAGAATTGACTAAATCACAGGCACCCACTGGTAAGCTTCTTAGAAACTGTATATAACAAGGGTTCTCTCTTGCTCTCGTTGGTGTTAATCTAACCTGGCCATTTACTATTGCAGTCCTGCAGTCTTGGCTCTGGAAGAGAGCCAAGTTCAGTGCACAGAAGCACAAAAGCATAGAACAGCCAACATCCCAAAGAAGCGTGGGAAAAACGCAAGGCTGAAAGCCAAAATCTCAAAACAACAAGAGAGAAGGCCCGTCTCCGATATCAATCATCTCAGCTGTGTAGAGCGAGTACCATCAGCCACTTCTCCCAGACATTCTCAGAGCATCTATTTGTTTCTGTTTTGCTCTTTGCTCCTTCAAGGTCTAAGATTCCCATTATACCAATCCCTGGTCTCTTGCAGTTTTGGGTCCTTTTGATTCCAAGTTCACTTTGAGGCTTCTACCATCGGCTGCCTAGACAGATGAAAAAGTGCAAATGACTCCCGATTGATTGATGCGTTTTCTGCCGTATACATCTGTAGCAGGCTACCCTGTTTTTGCTCATCCATATCTTCCAAAAAGATCATCTGTGAGCAACCAAAGCAAAAGCCGGCCACCTGACAAACCAACTTCTTGGGTTGCTGATCAGCACCAACAACTTTTGCTCATCAAATGCTTTGCATCCAACCTCATCCTTTTGCTACACAGATTGAAACCTTCTGCAAGACCATCTGCACCGACATTTGCCCTGGTCTACTTGCCTTCCATTATTTTGAGGCATATCCGCAAATATAGCTCTCATCATGGGGAGATGTGTAGGCAAACCATCATCATTGATTGCAGGCAAGGCGTCGGCGGCCAAAGCAAAAACAAAAACGGAGTGGAACTGATCTCCATTCTGAATTTGCACTCTAGCAAGCTTCAAAGCATCCAAAGTCTTGCTGGCCATCTGCAATTTCTACTTTCCTCACATCCGCAGACTCGCCCACGAATGTGACACAGGTGCCCAACTGCCTTCTCATCTGTCCAAATCTCAACAGTGATGCCATGAGCCTCCCAAGATCACAGGTTGCCGGTACCCAGTTTCTAGGGATAAACCAAAACCATCAAAGGAATATAGTTCCATCACTACGGCTGAGCGGTGTCACAACGTAGCCGAAGACTGTTGAACTGTCAAATTTGCCTTCACTGCACAGGGGCAGCAACAGTATTAGGGCTGCAGTTTTCTTGTTTCTTGATGGGATCACGTACTGCTATGATGTGGATTACATCCATTCATAGTATCAAAGAAACATCTAAACATCTACATGTCACTCAACAGTTTGATCTATGTTTCCATCCAAATCTGCATGAGAAACACCTTTCTACGTGTGCAAGTGATAGCTCGACCAACACTATCCCGACCATCTACATCGTCCCCCGGCCACCTGCTCATCTGTGGACAACGGTGGATAATCAAAAAGCGGCTCGGGCAAGAAACACTGCAGGGCACACCCAATGACACCAGATGGCACCAGCTGTCTCTAGTGCATGCGCCACCACGACGGGCAAGTAATATCCGCAACGGCTCCTCCCCCTATCTAGGCATGAAAATAATTTCGTCTCCCATGTCATACAATGCCTTTTTTGTCAGCAACAATTCGAGGTATGGCGCAAGGCAAGTGTGTGAAGAGTGACCGACAGCAACAAGAGAACACCCAGTGCGACAGCGGAGTGGTATTGTTTACTGAAGTTTACTGCCTACACAGATAGGCCGTTCTTGTCTTCGGTAGAGAAACATTTTCTGTTTGGAGGAACAACATCGATGTTGAAGATATGTACTAGTTTGAGGGCATGCCCATGGGAAAATCTCAATCACCGACTGCACGATGCCCCTCACTAGCGTTTCAAGTTGTTTTTATGGGCAGCATCAATGAAATATGCGAAATGAGAAAAAACACCTTGGACTTGATTGGCATGTTTGTTTTCTTGGGACCTGGTCACTTGCACTTGTGAATTGTGGCAATTGAAAAACCAAGAGGAAAACAGCATATGATATGCTGCATATCCAAAAAAAACTTAAACTAATCAAAAAACAATAACAAAACATAAATACAAAAACTATGTATGTGACCTGATGGGGTGGTTCATTGGGGTAAGAATACATAAAAAGTTGTTTGTTTGGGAAATTTATTTCTCTTTGGGGGTTCCTTGCCGCAGCTGTTCTTCGCCCTCTCTGTTTTGATCAGGGATTCTGATGCACTCCCTGGACCCCTGAACAACGCAGCGGTTTGTTGGTCGCTGTGAAAAGCTCCGGAGACATGGTATTCAAGCAGAAGATGTGCTTCGACCGAACGGAAGCTAGTGACACATTTTCACCACCCCTGCGACGTGGTCTTGTATTCTAACACCGTGTGCACACATGCAAATTACACATGCACCCGCCATGATTCTGGAGATTTGCAAAACACATGTGGTCATAGCGCAAAGTGTAGCTACCAGGCGCGATGGTAAGCAATGAGAACTGGTGAGGAGTTTTTGCTGTGGTCAAGTGAATTTGACACACCAGGGGACAGAAGTCAAGACAAGGACAAGCAAATCCTCTGACCGACTAACACGCAGACGGAACCCATTCATTTCCTTCACGCAAGTGGACTGAACTTGCTTATGTTGGTTGACGAGTAAACAAAAATCTTCTGGGCGCATTTTCAAGGGTGAAAAGCTTGAAGCAAAAATAGTTCGACGTCTGATTGATAGGCAGGGGGATCGTGTTGAGCATGCCGTCTCCGTGCTGAGACAATCCGGCGTCTTGTACTGATTAGACGACCGAATTGTACAATCAAACGTCTGTTCGGTGAGAGGCCATGGACGTAACGGGAAAAATGAAGAGTCTTCATACTTCACTGGTAAGTGTGGAACTATTCGACCCGGATTTCACTTACAAAACGCAGAAATGGAACATTTGTCATACCAGTTACCTTAGTCATCCTCACACTCGGCTTGCATGGATAAGCTTAACACTTCGCAAAGCTCTAGGCGAATAAAACATGCAAAAAAGTAAAATCTTGGTGAAATGATTCAATCTAATCATTGCATTTGTTTGTGGAGGTCTTCAATGCACAAAGCCTGTGACTGAAGACACATCTTCATTGCAAAACCGTGCAAAACCTCAGCTCAAGGGAGCACCACGAGGTGCCCAAGCTCTGTTCGAACAAAAATTTCATGTTCACACAGGTTTGCCTTTTTTATCGAATCACTGGGCAGTCTCTGCTGAGGCCCTTTAAGCTACTGTTATCGGTCGGGATGTTGATTCTATTAGAGTGTTTCATGCCCGACCAATGGTCATTGACAAATCGTACTAAACACTTCGATATCAAACAAGTATTCAGCACCAATGGACATGGCTGCACTATGATAGCTGATCAACACTGACTCCACTGATCCTTTATCAGCATAGGTTAGCACACACAGGGATGAAAGAATGCACAGGAGTGGCCAACAAACTAATTCACCAAAACATGCTGGCTGTGCTGCCCATTCAGTTGAAGAGATCACGAGTTGCTTTTGGGAAACCACCCACACCTAGCAGTTCTGACACTTGTGCACCATCAATGAACTCTGCTGTGACATACCAGAACAAAAGATAGACACTCAATGCGGTGTCCTCTCCTACACAAAAGGCTGTTCTAAAGACACCATCCTTAACAGAGCAACTACAGAAATTGCAAATCAAAAATCAAAAAAACATGCATAACTTGAAACTAGGGTCGACACAGTCGACACTCTCGCATAATTCTGTTCAAGAGGTGCACCGGATTAGCCGCAAAGGAACTGTCGAGTCACACTGCGAACCAGACAAAACATGCACAATCTGAAACTTCACTCGCTAAGTAGAAGACTCTCCATCACTTTCTGAGTCGGAAGCAAATATTGAATGAGAGAAACGGAGGAAAAAAACAAATCAAAGTTCACTCGCTGAATGAACAATTGTTGAACAAGCAGTAGTGGCAGAGCCTTTTTTTTCCCCCGAAGCGCCACACGAGCACATCACCCTGGTCGCTATTAGTTCGAGTGGTGAAAATAGATGTGATAGCGTCATGTAATGCACCATGGTGTAAGAAACAAACAAAGCCAAGCAGAAACCACACCAGAAACCAAGCCAGCAAGAACCGCAACCAGCCCAACCAGAAACCAAGAACCAACACCCGTCAAGTGCATTGCATAAGAAGGTCGCAAGTAGCAACCCTAAGAAAACTAGGTGAAACTCCGCACTCACGCATCTCAGAAGAAAGCGAACTGGGCATCTTATTGGCCGCGCTGTCACGGCTTAGGGTGAGGCACTGACACTGTGAAAGCGCTAAACTATGTAGCAGAGATCACTTGATCAAACAGTCTGTAGAGTCAATGAGAATTCATTGACATGAACAATCCCAAACTGAGTAATAAGGGTAGTCACTTGACTAGCGTCACTTGACTACCGTCACTTGACTACCGTCACTTGACGCACATCTGAAATCGTCACTCGACGAAGTTGGGATGGCCTCAGAAAAATTGTCCCATGAAAAGGTCGAAGACCAACAACCTCAGCTCTCAGAAATAGAAATGACAACAGGTCGAAAAACAAGACTTTCAAAAGTCCATCCTGCAAAATTCACTCACTTGATTGCTGACACGACACTTGTTGTGTGGTGAGTTGTCAAATTGTTGGTGGGACAAAACAAGTTGGGTGAAGACCCAACGCAATCGAATGATGGCTTGGCGACACTTGTCGCATGGACACGTCCATATGCCCTGATCACTTGATCGAGGGTGGGAAAGGTAGCGACGAAAAAGCAGAAAATGTCATTTGACATGCAACATGCATTCCCATCACATGATGTGCATGTTGGCTCTTGATCACTTGATCCTTGAGCCGCACTGCAGGGCGATGAGATCACATCAAACTTGACTGCTGCAGTGCGAAGGACTCAAGTGAAAACAAAGAAAGCTGCTTAGCTACTCACTGTGTGCACTTCAGGAGTTGAAACTCTTTCATCTGTTTTGTCTTGTGAATGAAACCTCATCACGCAGGCATGAGTTACGTCTTATTCCCTTGACAAAACGGGACATAGTTCACTCAATGCAAAGCAGCGCTTCTTTTTCTTTTGAGAATTGGGGTCAATCTTTGGCCGCGCTGTCACCCCCCTGTGATCTGGGCCGCTCGGACCCAAACGTCCATCACGTCGACTCTCAACCTGGGTGCGCGGTCCATGAGACTTGAGCACTCTGTCCTCGATGGTTCGTCTGCTGGAGTGGACTGGCTGGGCACTCGCTCCAACCAAACTTTTGCAGTGAACCTGCTCTTCGATGAAATAGAAGGCCTCCATGAGGCAACTGATCGAATGACGCTCTTTCTGACTGGTTCATTGTCAGTAAAGAAAACAAGTCGCTTTGACTGTAGAATTTCTTGTCACAGAGTGGCGGCCACTCCTGTGGCGACCATCTCCAATTCAAGGACGATGGTCTCTATGTCTCCTTTCTCTACTAAACACAACAGGTCCTTGGGCACTGCTTCACTAAAGAAACTGTGCAGCGATCCATCACTATTGACACAGAGGCCTTCTATGTCTCCGGGCTCAAAAGAAGCATCCATGTATATGGAGAGACTTCTCTAAGTTTGTTTTGTGTCCGAGCTTCGCTCAGTTTACACATAGCTTGGTGACTTCTGACAAAGTCTTGCGCCCAGAAGACACATGGTTCACTTCTTTCAAATGTTTTCTGAGCGATCTCCCAAAAAGCTGACTACTGGCAAACTGCAAACGACTTCTCAACCTCTCACCGTCCTTTCTTGACAACTTGGTCTCCTTTACAAATTGATTTAGCTCTTCAACAAATTCTTCCACTCTTCCTGGAATATCTGGAACCTTGACCAAACTTGGCATTGTTGAGGTCTAAGTGCACTCCAAGGACTTTGCAGACCGAGTCAAATGGAATGAGTTTGTCTTCAGAGAGCTTCCAGTCTAGAACATTGCCGAGATGCACATATCAGTGCGCTTTGCAGATGTCTTTTCACACAAGCTGGAGAAATCGTCAAAGTACGGTTTTTTTTTCCCGGGCGGCGCCTCACGTGCACAGACACAGGTCGCTGAATGTCCGGACAAACTGCAATAGCTAGTAGTGAGTTTACTAATTCATGCACAAAGCAAAGATGATGACCAAGTGAAGGAACAGGCACCAAAAACAAAAACCACAACCAAGCAACACACCAATCAAACCACGCAACCAACAACCAAGACCAGCGGCACCTAGTCATCATCTCAACAATGCAAGTCCAAGAGCTAACTTGGGAGCTAAGTGAAACGTGTGAAACTCCGCACTCACTCTACTCATCCAAGCATCAGCGTCTCAAAATCTTAATTTCTTGCATCCGCTGCATGCTATCTTGGAACCTGAATGCAGTCCTCTGACCGACTCGAACTTGCAAGAACCTATCACATCCTAAAAGAAGCATCTTCCTACATCCAATGCAAGGCACGGTTCCAATACTCCAGGCGAAAGCAGAGTGAAAGCGAAGACATCAATTACTGAAGAGGCACTCTGACACGGAACCTCCAACTCCTCCATTTTGCGACCCCCAAACCAGAATCGCCTCTGCTCGCAAAAACGCATGTAATTTTGAAAATTCTGTCAATTTTTTCTAATCTGGGAGCTAGACGCCACTACTTGATGCTCAACATTAAACCTTGCCCTTGCAAGTACAATCCTCAACAGACGCTGCACTGCAACCAACCTTCACCTTCTGAAAATTGGCTACACCAGTGTCCAAGCTTAGGGTTAGCAAAGCTTCGTAACTTGAAAGTTCGCTAGTTGGCAATCTCTCTCAGTGGTCAACAAAAATTGATGGCGGGAATCGGCAATTCCGAAGTCGCAGTCAATCGCCGCTTCACTGTTTTAAAATTTTTTGTAGAACCCTACTCAAGAAAAGGGTTCTGAATCATTGCTTTCACGCGATTGTAATTACAAATGTCTGCCACTGAATTTTCGGGGATCATTGAGAACAGGTTTCTGGGGTAGTGTTCCTTGGGTTGTTAATGCGCGCGCGCTTTTGGAAAAGATTGCTTTGGACCAATAATTGGCTCCAAATTTCTGCCCCTCCTGCGCTCCAATTTCTTCAGGCGAATCTTTGGCCCGCAATCAAGATCACAGAGGCCAATGCTTAACTCCAATTTTTGCGCCTTTCTTGTGTTCCCATTTTTTCCGCCCAATACTTGGTTCCAAGTCGCTGCGCCTGCCGCGCTGCGGGCGCAAAAAATATCAAAGAAAATGCCTCTGGGAACCTTCTGCTACACCTTGGAACACCGCAAGCGCAACTTGCAGTATGGAATTGCCTCTGAGAATTGTCCACTCCATCTTGGGTCGTAAGCGCAAATTTTAGTTAAGGAAATGCGTCCGAGAAACCTTCTGCTACACCTTGGAGCGCCGCAAGCGCAAGTTGCAGCGCAGAAACTGCCTCTGAGAACTGCCCGCTCCATTTGAGGTCGCCCCAAACGCAAATTTCAGTTAAGGAAGTGCGTCTGGGAACCTTCTACTCCACCTTGGGGCGCCGCAAGCGCAAGTTGCAGCGCAGGAACTGCCTCTGAGAACTGTCCACTCCATCTTGGGTCGCCGCAAACGCAAATTTTAGTTAAGGAAATGCGTCTGGGAACCTTCTACTCCACCTTGAGGCGCCACAAGCGCAAGTTGCAGTGCAGGAACTGCCTCTGAGAACTGTCCACTCCACTTTGGGTCGCCGCAAGCGCAAATTGTAAGGAAGGAAATGCGTCTGGGAACCTTCCACTCCAAATCTCTGCCCCTTTGGCGCTCCGAATTTTTCAAGCCGACAGGCGGCTTCCGATCGGTCAGCCTGGTCACTTCCAATGTCTGCGCCTGCCGTCCGCCAAGTTTTCCAAGCAACCAATCCAGGCAAAAGGAACAAAACATTCAAACTGCGCAGTTGAAAACATAATGAATTTAATGTATTGAAAATTATTTATTCTCCAAGTAGCGTAGCGTCAGGCGTCCCGATTTTGCAGGCAAAAGTAGAGACTCGCTGCGCCTGCCATCTGCCAAGATCAAAAAACCCAATTTTTGCCCTCCTGTCCTCCCATGTCGCCTGCCAAGGTTGCAGAGGCCAATGGTCAGCTCCAAATTTTAATTTGCGCTACCATTGTTGCAAATAGCTGCTGCCTCTCAAGTCCTGCACTTACCCTCCGCCACGGTCAAGGGGCCAATCGCCAACCGGCCTTCCATGGTTTTGATTGGCGACTCCGTAGTTGAAACCTGTTTCTTTAAGTCCCACGCGCGCGGCCCTTCTCAATATGTCAATGAGAGCTAAAATACAGAGAGGGGCCCCAGCCCCCCCTCAAGGAAGTTGTTAAAATGCGCAGACCAAGCCAACTTGAACTTGGCGTTTCCAACAGCCCATAGGGCTAACGATACTCGAAGAAAGGCTGTCACCAAAGCGATCAAGCCGAAAGGAAAGACCTTCTAGCGAAACACTTTTTTGGACAAATCATTGTTGCCATGGCAGGGATAAGATTAGGCGCAGTCACAGCCAAACAATTGCGCGTATCTTGCCCCATTAAGCTGATGCTGGTTATGGTGGACCGTTGCCGAGATAAGTAAAACGTAGGCACACTCAACAAAATTTGCCTCTAAACTGCGCTGATGGGTTCACGCTTGAATATTTCCTGGGCTGCGTGGGGCACAGCGCAAATAAAATCCGTATGAAATGGACGGGGGCCAAGGTGAAGGTTTCCAATGGTAAGCTGGGTGCTCGGCCCATTGAAAATTATTTGGTTGTTGGCTAGCTCACATTACAGTGCCGAAACACATGTTGCTTGAAGCGTGATACATGGTGATGGATGAATGGCAAGCAACAAGACACGGATGATCGTGAGCTCTTGGCAGCAAATTTTGCGAAAGGTTATGGGCCGTACGTCGTCCTAAACCGCAGCGCTAAGACCGTAAAATTGCTTGTAAAATGGGCCCATTTTGGGGTCAAAATGCGGACCCCAAAATGGAGCCCGCAATTTATTTGTCCAGAGGATGGGCCCCGTTTTGGGGCCCACATTTTGACTCAAAAGTGGACCCATTTCTGGGAGAATTTTACGGTTTTTGCGTTGCGGTTTAGGACGACTTACGGCCCATCAACCTTTCGCAAAAATTTGCTGCCAAGAATTCACAATCACCCGTGTCTTGTTGCTCGCCGTTCATCCAGCACCATGTATCACGCTTGAAGCAACATGTGTTTGCGTACTGCGGAGGCCCTACCATCTGTCCTCGAAAAACGCCTGCTTTGAAGCCTCCAAAACTGGAACCATTCAAAATGCCTTCGAACAAGTTCGGAACATGGAATTCGACGCAGGGAGCCCAACAAAAATATTCCGTCCAAACCCGCACCAAGAAAAATGTTAGCCAATGAAACAGAGCACGAAAAGACTGAAAGTCGACGAGAAGACCCTTGGGAACCCCCATAGAAATACGAATATTCAACCCAAATCCCCGCCAAGAAGATATGTTAAATCCTAATGAAGCAGAGCACAAAAAGACTGAAAGTGGACGAAGGGACCCTTGGGAACCCCCATAGAATTACGCATATTCCACCCAAATTCGCGCGAAGAAAAATGCTGAACCCGAATGAAATCCTAATGAAACTGAGGACGCGAAGACTGAAAGTGGACGAGGGGACCCTTGGGAACCCCCATAGAAATACGAATATTCAACCCAAATCCCCGCCAAGAAGATATGTTAAATCCTCATGAAGCAGAGCACAAAAAGACTGAAAGTCGACGAGAAGACCCTTGGGAACCCCCATAGAAATACGAATATTCAACCCAAATCCCCGCCAAGAAGATATGTTAAATCCTAATGAAGCAGAGCACAAAAAGACTGAAAGTGGACGAAGGGACCCTTGGGAACCCCCATAGAATTACGCATATTCCACCCAAATTCGCGCGAAGAAAAATGCTGAACCCGAATGAAATCCTAATGAAACTGAGGACGCGAAGACTGAAAGTGGACGAGGGGACCCTTGGGAACCCCCATAGAATTACGATGATGGATCAAAAATCTGCCCAGAAAACCCCCGTGGGAACCCCCATAGAGTTCCCTACATTCACCCTTTGGAGAAATACAAATGGTATTAAAGATGTAAAGATGGCGGTAGGGGTTGTCCAATGATCAATCAAGTCTTGAAATGTTGGCGTTTTGCATTTTTGCGCACAAATATTATACACTGCGATTTTCCCAAAGGGTGGTCCACGTATCAGGAGCGAAGAAGATTAAGAAGCATCGCGACGCTTGCTTTACCACAAGCTCTCGAACAAGCACTCACGCAATTACGCTACCAAAGCATCACCACATGGTCACCAGCGCCACAAAAACGCAATCAAGCCCAACAAAATCACCAGCACAAAAGATCACCAGCATAGCAACATCACCAGCACAAATCGCCAGCGTGCCGCCACAAACAACACCGCAAAGTCACCAGCCCATCAAGCAGAGGAGCCCAAAGTCACCAGCGCAACCAAACTACAAGCGCCGCGATATCACCAACAATCTCACCACCACAACGCACTCACCAGCGCACCAAAACCACCAATAACAACAAAATCACCGGCGCCACCTGGACAGAACATGACCAACGCCCCACGAACACCACCATTACAAAATCACCAGCGCAACACCACCAGCACACCCACAACACAGGCGCGACATAAATTCACCACAAGCCAACAGCATCAATAATTTAACCAGCAAATTGCAGGCAACGCAACCCAATCAAAAACCGCTGCCAAGCGACTTTCAAATACACTGTCAGCTAACCAATCGCCTCCAGAAAAACAAAAAACGCAAAGCAGCGATTGTTACCAAATTGCCCCAAGCACCCTGACCGTGGTTCTAATTTCAGAGGCTCAAAAGCAAGCGGTTTCCAGGGACAGATGAAGGGCCCCCACAATATTATTAAAAATCATTCATCATTAACCCCAAAATAATTTTTGGGGGGCCAAAACAATTCTTACCATGGCCGGGAAAGGATTGGCGCACGCAAGCAATTGTGTTTATTTTGCTTTATCCAATTCATTGTCGGAAACTGGTCCGCAGCATGGAGGGGCCACCTGCAGGAGTGGGTTGGAACCAACCTTGGCACAATACATTGCATGCGTGGAATCAAGGCGTTGATGGATTTGTGCGTCAATCTGGTGTTCGTCCGTGGGCAGAAGTGGAATTGAAACAATATTGGGATTTTAGAATGTATGTCGCAAATCTGCCGGAAAACAGATGGACAAAACGCATTTTACAATGGACGGATTGATTGATGGATTGATTGATTGATTGATTGACTGGTTGATTGAGTGAGTGAGTGAGTGATTGATTGAAAATGAACAAGCCGATAGATAGATAGACAGACAGGTAAATAGAAGATAGACAAATAGATACGCAAATAGAAAGCTTGATAGAAAGATAAATACATAGATAGATAAATAGATCAATGGATAAATAAACAGACAAGTGGACAGATAGATAGACAGAAGATTATATACAAGGAATTTAAAAAAAGATATATGATATTTTTTGAAAAAATGGATAAATAATTGAAACGATTTAAACATAGGTAGGCACATTAGATAGATGAGGCAGATTAGATTGATCAAGTACAGTGGATAGGCAGAATCGACAAATATATGATACATGAGATCGAATTAGATTAGATTAGGTTGGGTTATTAGGTGAAATTAAAACAGATTAGATTAGATAAATAGATTGAGAGTCCGCATGTTCGTCCCAAAGGTTTCCATTTGACGCAACATCATCCAAGGACCCAAGCGTTTGAGTCTGCAAAAAGCCTCCAATTTGGAACTCCATGCGCCTTTGGCCCTGCCATGCCTCTTTGTGACTCCTTGCTTCCAATCCAGCGCGCACGTCGTCCCCAGCGATTTGGAGACGCAGATGCCACATCGGACGCAAGTTTCCAATGTTGACTGTTTTTTTTTCCGCGAGAGCGCCGCTTTTGCACTGCTGGCAGCGGTCACATGTCAAGTTTCCAAAATAAAACAATTTGAAAGACATGGATGTTTCATTCAAGAAAATTGCGCAGAAGCATCGTGTCCTGATTGCGACCACCGACACGATCCATGATCTTGAAGGACATCCTCGAGAGCTTGGAGTTTATCTTGAACAATCCAATGTTTTTGCCCATGAGGAGGGCCAGCAAGCTATCAAGTGTAAGTCTGCTGTGGCAGTAGCCAGCCCAAAGTCCCATGTTTTGTACCTCTTGGTTGGAGATGGAATGCAGGCTCCAGGTGGCGTGGACTCACGCAATCGATGCAAAAATCCTGCGTCGGGAACTTATAGACCTCCCAATCGGACTCCAGGCAGCAACCAAAGGCCACACGCCTGCCACCTTTTCCCAAGCTCTAGCCTGTCTTATCGACCGGATTGAGGACATTGACCGAGAAGACTTCTTCGCGCATGCCAAGCGAGCAGCACAATATTCCGTGTTGTGTGTGTGTGTGTTGCAAAGAAGATATGAGCGAATGCATGGGTTGGCTTCACGGATGTATCGCAGACTTGGACTCCGGACCTGCGGTGCCATTGCCACGCTGATCTCCGGTCGACATGCGAGGACTGATTGGTGTGGCCCAAGTCATTGGGACTCTCCAGACAGGTATTGGCTTAGTAGTTACCGATGCCCTGGGCCTCGTGCGGAAAGCCAACCTCAATAAAGCATGGTCTCGGAATCCCAGATCCATGCAGCCCTTGAGGGCAATAGCATTGGCGAGCATCCGGTTCCTTTGTGCTTAGGATGGCTCAGCAAGAGCGCCTCTGGCCCTCAGGTCATCCGACTGCGCCTTATCTTAATAAAAGCTTTTGGCTTTCACACTCCACATCCTCAACACCCATGTTTTCCGGGAGGCACCTTCATGGGCCTACTGTGGGGTTACGCCAGAGATAACCAACGCAAGCCAGTGTGGGAAATCTGCTGGGTCTGGGTGGACTCTCGTGCATTCACGCACTATCTCTCATCAGAAGCTTGGTATAGCACTTTCCCATGAGCATGTGATATGGACGCTCCGCCGTGGCCACTTCTATGATTGTTGGGCTTTTTGCCCTCGCTTCAACACTGTCGACCTTGTCTTCAACTTCCATTCCGTGGATGAGGTATCTGACGTTGCTCCGGATGAAATGCGGCCTACCTTCTCTCGCCACCGCATGCAAAACTCGGGCCTTGTCCGTGCTTCTTCTGTTGCAGCTTTGTCTTCCCATTCGGAGTCGGCTGCAGAGTCCCAGCGTTCCACCCGCAGTCACAAGCGTGCCTCCGCTGGCCGCCGTAATAGAGATCGATCTCCACCCATGGAACAATCACTGATGTGGCTGTGGCTGTTTGTCCTTTGCCAGATGAGTTGAGCCTCCTTCCCCCGGAATGGCCTATGGGTAAAATCGCTTTTCGCATTCACCTGGCCTCCAACCTGTTCAAGCAAAATCTGTTCCGCGCCACGCTCCACAGACGCCTGTTTGCGCCAGATCAGCAACACGCACATGAGGAGGACATTAAAGTTGCACTTCTCACTGCCACCTCGATTGTGGGCAGCTTCATTGCAGAATTCTTCTAAGAGATCGAGTCAACCCAGCTTGCTGAACCAGCAGAGAATTGGACGCTCTGAGCAACCGCCGCCTTCTGGCAAAAGTGCTTGATAGCTAAACTTGCCTCTGCGCTGCAGCATTCTCCCTACAAGGCGATCAAGCCTAGACTCTGCTCGACGTACTACCTCGTCATTTTTATTCTTTCCTCTTGGCGCATAATACGGGCATTGGCCAGCACAAGCGCACTCTCCCCCTCAAAGAGCTGAAGTCTCGTTTGCTAAAGAACGCCCCAGTGAATTGGATTTTAAGGTCACAGAGCCGGATAAGTCTGGCGAGACCAAAGAGTATTCTATCATGCGCATTGCCCAAGGACGAGCTCTGGTTCCTCAGGTGCCTGCCTCTAGCTCGCAAAAACACCAGTTTGCCAGACAGCTCTCTGCACGGGCCTTCTTGCCAATAATCCCACTGAATTCCTTGCCATGAGTCGCACGCAGCTCTTGCATGAACGCAAATTTCAAGAGCATTACTTTCTGAATATAGAAATCTTCCTTGTTCAAACCTGGGCTGGAATAAAAGAGTTTTGGTACCTGCACGACAGCGTAGATGGTAGATAGCTGGACCGTGATCTTGAATAACAGAGCATCTGTCGGAAAGTGGAACATCATACTGTAAAATATAGTCATGATGCGAGAAAAGGTGATCTTGTGAGACAAAATATTCGAGAATTTTTCCACTTGTTCGGTATCCACTTGCGACAACTACCTGCGCCATCAATTCAAAGGCCCCCCGCTGCAATCTGCCAGGTTTTCATGGGGGACCCACTGCCAGCAACTCCGTTACTGCGTCAGTCAGTGCGATGCGGTTGCAACTGAGCGCACTGCTGACAAGGCCAAGAGCATGCACATCCGTGTGTAGTTGCACGACTCGAAGTGCGCAGCAAGATGGAACGCGATAGAATGCGAAAGCATAAAAATGCATCCTGAACATCCAAAAGTAAAGCGAAAATAAAGAGGGAGGTAAGCGTCCCCCCTCCCCCACTCTGAACTGGTTATAGACCGGCAAAAGTTGAGACCGAGAAGGCCCAACAAAGAGATTGCCTGATCAAGGTCAGATAACTGCAGCTTCTTCCTTCCGTTCTGCGCCAGACAAGTAGAAATGCTGAGTCCGGGCCAAAGGCCAGACCCTGGCATAGAAAAAGTACCAACCATGATGCGAATGAAGGGACATGGACCTCTGGCCACGCCCTTGCAAATGTCGATTCGATATTGGTGAACTTGCGCAAGTGAGAGAAGTTGAGCACCAACAAACAGCTGCAGGAACATACTCCAAGTCATCAATAAAGACCCACTAGCACCAGTCGATGAGAGCACTAAGCGCGCTGGTGTCTGACACTGAGAAGGGCCGCGCACATGAGACTTAAAGAAACAGGCTTCAATTGTGGAGTTGCCAATCAAAACCATGGAATGCCAGTTGCCGATTGGCCCCTTGACCGTGGCGGAGGGTCAAGGCAATACTTGAGAGACAGCAGCTTTTTGCAACAATGGTGGTCGAAATATGGAGCTGACGATTGGCCTCTGCAACCTTGGCAGATGACATACTGTAGGAAGACAAGAGGACAAAAATTGGCTTTTTTGAGCTTGGCGGGCGGCAGGCGCAGCGAGTCTTTTTTTTTGCCTGCAAAATCGGGACACCTGACGCTACCGCTACGCTACTTTGGAGAATGAATATTTTTTATTTCATTAAACGCATTCCGTTTTCATGATTGAGTTGCGTCAGGGCGGTCGTTCTTTTTTTTTCCGGGTAGTGCCTATTGCACACAAAATGCAGGTCACTAGTTGTCCAGAAAGGCTGCAATAGAAATCAGTGTTTCACTAATTCATGGCAATAGAACAATGTGAGTTCACATGCCGGTGGATTAAATGTGGCAGACAGAACCAAAAACCAAGAAAAGCAAACACACAACCAGGGAAACAAACAAAGAACCAACCAAAAAAACCACCCAAGAACAAAGCCACTTCAATCCGACTGCATTAACTAAGTTAAAAAAAGTGAAACTACCGCTCTCACTGTCTCTCAGAACACGACGATCCAGGCTTCATTCATCGTCCAGCAAATTTTGCATTTTGTTACCTTGCACCAGGCAATTGTAGCGCACCGATGGAGTCGATTCATCCCTTCAAGTGTCAACATAAGCCAGCGAATTTGAAATGAAAGCCTTGCGTTTCAACATTGCAGCCGTTGTTCACATGGTTGTCGTCGCCACTGCAAAGCACGATAGTCATCCGTGGGAAAGAGAACAGCAAAAGCAGCAAGCAGAGGGGGCAAATGCCCCCCCTGACAAAATTGCGAAAGAACCAATCCCATCCGTCAGGTAGCAAGGGCACCAGCAAGCACCGTGTCGAGTGATGCCAATGACCGTGCCAAGGAAAACTGTAACAGGTTGTTGGGCTCTGTGCAGAGTCGCGCCCAATGATGCTTTTTTTTGCTCGCCTGCATCGCCTCGGTAGCACTAAGCTAAGGTCGATAAGAAGCAGTGAAACCAGGTGAAACAGTGTGAAACGAACGAAGCTTCGAAGCTAGGAAGCAACAGAAGCAAAGGCAGTAAAACTGCGAAAATATGTACATGCAATGAATTCCCCGCCTCACAACTTCTCTGTATCGACTATGCAGATGAGCCAGCAACTAAAAATCATTGTCGCGATAGCAGATGTTCCTGGCCAAAAGAGCCACCAGCGATAGCAGATGTTACTAGCCAAAAGGGCCACCAGGCCCAATAGCCGTCCACTGTGCTGTTGTCGACAATCCGGCGGAAAGACTATCGTACTGATTGCCAATGGACTTGAAACCTTGACATGTAAAATCAGCCTAATACGTAGCTGCCAGTGAAAAATGGTAACCGTTTTGTAGCAGGCCGTTGTCAGAAGCGCTTCTGAGAAAGTGGTGATATTGTATGCCTTGAAGCCGATGTTGAGCAAAAAGGCAAGAGTGAGTTGGCCCGCACTGGGCCATGGTTTACCTATTTTCAGGCAGTGGGTTCGTCCAAGACTATGTTAATCGAGCACATGGACTCCTATTATGCTGATAACTCGGGGAGATGCCGTCAAGGGGCGAGCCGCACCTGTGTTCACACAATGGCCAGACGGTCGGTTTCACCGAAGTTACTATCTACTGGTGAGGCCAGAGTGTGAAGACTAGTAGGCTCAGCGCCTTGTCAAGGTATCTCAACCCTTGTTGGAATCACGCTACAGCTTATGGGTGACTCTTGTCCTGTGTGGCTTAAGTGAGCTCATCGTTTGTCGGGACTTGGCCCTGAAGATGTCGACCAAAGCTGGCTGAGAATTCCTGCCTATGGCTAAAGCTTGCAAGAAGGGAGGCCCAGTCCGTCTCAGCATCACTGGTGCCCGGAGACTGCAAATAAGCTGGCGCAGCACTTTGGTAGTATGCCTACCAGATGCACTTGCTAGGAGAAGGAGCGGCAGCATTCTCGTCAACAATGGTACCGCAGGTTGCACAATTAGCTGGTGTAGCACCTTGTTAGGTACTGCCCACCAGGCGCACTTGTCAGGAGAAGTAGTGGTAACGACAGATCACCTAAGTAGGTGAACTGCAGGAACACACTAAGGAAGGGCAAGCGAAAGGAAAGCTAACCCTCAATGACTTCCTTCAAGACTTGTCCACTAGAGGACTGGAAAAGCCAGAAAGGACGAAGGTGAAGAGCTCTTCGTCTCTCCCCGAAGGTACATAGATCCAAAGCTCTTACCCACGTCCTTTCAATGGCCTTGCCAAGTACCGCCCACTAGTTGCCAATTCTGCCGACAAAACGTCACGGGCGATTTCCATGCGCGGCCGAGCCCGTAGGGCTAAAGTAAACGGCTACAGTAAAACAGCTGCAGAAGAGATGTTGAGGAAGGGGAGGAGAGGGAGGAAGGACGGGAAGGGGACAAAGGGGGGAAGACAGGGGATAGGAGAGGGGAAATAGGAGAGACAAAAGTCGATGAAGGCAGTTCATGTCAGAATCGTCCATGCCGCTTTCTTGCCTCTATTCGACGGACGTTCTGTTGTGTGACATAGTTGTCAGCCTTATACATAACTTGATCAGCCGGAAACTGGATTTGAGGGAAATGCTCATTCTTGAGCTCGAAGAACTTATTGACAAACTGTCGGCGCACTTCCCTGGGCTGTGCAGGTAATACGTCCCTCGGGATGGCTCCGACCCCCCCATCATATGGGCACTTCTGGTCTCCTTGAACCCAAACTTGCAATTGCTCTTTTGCGACAGTGAATACTTTGAAGTCTGACGCAAAAATGGGTCCAAAGAGGCCCTGGGAGGTGGCGGGGTCAATCTTAGGGTGGGAGAGGTATTGCCGAATACTGCTCAGGAGTCGGTCATCCAAAGAACCAAATGTGCGTTGGCGGTTGTGTAGGGTTTCTGGGTCTGCCACTAGGTGGAAGGGAGTAGGAGTTAGGCAATGTTCTGGCCGGATCTTGCCATCTGGCGCATCTGCAGGCATGACTTGAGGAGGGACTCTGGCCTGCATAGGGAAGCGAACAGAATCATGCGACGGCAAAAGCTTGGCTGCCATATGGACATGAAGATAGCCTTCCACGAATAGGGTGTCAAACCCACCCAGTGGGTCAAGTCGGACAAGATCAGCTGGGATCGTGCCCGTTGCGAGCTCCAAAGTATGGCCTATGGAGGTGGTATCGCTACTCGTTTTGACGAATTGCTGCTGGAGGTTGAGCGAGA
>VSDK01028738.1:8318-33889 GCA_009767595.1 Symbiodinium kawagutii
ACAAACTACTCCAACTTGAGAGAAAGTCCAACTAGTCCAAGATCTCGATCACCGCCATAATTTTTACATCGGATGTTATCTGAGACATTCCGAGAGGTAGCGGTACAGTAGTGCATCAATTTCAAAAGTCCGCCCTTTCAGAGAAGAAATTCACCACCGTCCAAAACATCAAGACATATCAAGGCCATGTGTGTGCAACCACTCCTGTGTGACTTGTACCATCGTCCATTTCACCCTAGCGTCATCCTTCAATGGCTTCCAACATCGCATCTTTCGGCTGTCAGACATCAAAAGCACCGAAACGGAACAGCTGAGTCAGCTGCTGATGCTGCTGCCTTTCGTTGTTTCAGGTCAGCCACTGATCATTCACATCTGCCCAGCCGAGGTCCGCGCGGAGTGCGGCACACATTCCACGGCGCGGCTCAGCATCACACGCGCTTCGGTCTCGTCCTTCCGGCTGATGAAAATTGGAGCTTTCAACGTCTGAGTTGGTATATCCTAGGTATTGTGCAAGTAAATCATGATGAATCTATCTTTCTATCTAATCTAATCCATTCTAATCTAACCCAATCTGATCTAATGTAATCTCATCTAGTCAAATTTAATCAAATCAAATCAAATCTCATCTAATCAAATGTGATCAAATCAAATCAAGCCTAATCTCATCAAATCAAATCTCATCTAGTCCAATCTAATGTAATGTAAACTCATCTAATCAAATCTAATCAAATCTAGTAAAATCAAATCTAAACAAATCAAGTCAAGTCAAATCAAATCCAAACAAATCCCGTCAAGTCAAATCAAATCAAATCTAATCTAGGGTAATCACATTGCATCAAATCAAATCAAATCAAATCAACTCAAATCAAGTCAAATCAAACCAAATCTATCCTAATCTAATCAAATCTAATCAATCTTGTCTATTCGATTCTATTCTTTTCCATCTAGATACGTTCATTGTACGCATATGCGTTCAACATTCTTCGAGTGTATCTGTAACTGCTTTGCGTTTTTGGTACCCCATTTGCAACCAGCAGGTGGCGTTTTGAAACACTAACAGTTCCATTCACTTGGATATTGTTTCTTCGTCCAACGGAACCATAAGGAACCTTTTTCACGCAGGAACTGGATAGTGGAGAACATGTTTCCTTCATAGTGCTGACTTCCTTCATTTTGTGATCAGTGTATGTAAAACCCCAGCCAAATAGGCCAACAGCATCAAGCAGGGCAAAATCGGAGAAATGCTAGTTTACAGGTTCACAACCTCCAAGGAACCTTTAGAGTTGCATCATTCCTTGAAGCTTCGCATCGAGCCACTTTTCGCCAGCATGCCACCATGCCTGCGGACGGCCAGGCCTCCAAACTCACGGCCTCCTTCCACAAACGCACGGAGTTTGGAATGAACTCCAGGGCCTGGCACAGCACCGAAACAAGACATGGTCATTAAGTCCTTAAGTCATATGGTGGTTTCTCAAAATATGGAACCCCCAAAATGATTGGTTTAGTACTACTAACAAACTGTAAATGGATGATTTAGGGGTACCCCAATTTTGAGAAACCACCATATGAGTCATGATAGGGGAGCTACTCAACCACATGTTGGGTCCCCATGGGTCCCCATGGGTCCCCTATGTTTCTCAAGCCAGTTTGGGGACCCAAGGAACATGATCGGTTTAGGACAACCAATTACCAATATTGTCGTGGATGATTTGGGAGTACCCCTATTTTGAAAAACACCCATGTAGAAGTGGGCTACCACGAGAATTACTGACGATTGTAGATCGTTCAATCCGCATGTGGCGATGCATTGGCTGTTTGAACATGGTTGAACAACACTGAGTCATATTGTGCTCGATGCTGTATACTCATCAATTTTTAGGAGTTGCTGTGAAAGCAACTACTTAAGAATTCTGGCAAGACCGCGCACAAAGCCTGAAAGAAATGACAGGAGCAAGCTCCTTCAATAAATTCGAGAAATCAAGGGCTGGGTACATATCTTGGGGCAAGTATCAAAGAGGTCCCCTCCTCCATTCATCTAGGGGAGCATCCAACATGGCCTTCTCCACTGTCGGGCTATGACCATTCTATTCATTCTTCCTATGCGGTAGGAGTACCTCGCAACCCCGGTTGAAATGCCGATGGACAGCCCGCGTAACCCACGGCAGCCTTTCGCAACACGCGACCCTTGGCTTGAAGATCCTGCACAGGGAACAAGCCAAAGGTTCTTTTCGATCATCACAACAAAAAGCATCCGTCGATGTTTATCTTCCAATGTTTGGGGCAAAACCGTTCATATCCGTTCATGTAACGTATCATGTTGCGCAAGCCAAAATCTGGACACGAAACAACAATGTGGCCATGGCGGCCATGGACCACTACCAATACTTACCATCCTCGCGGTTATATCCAAACCCATGACCTAGCCAAAGACGCTCCAAGACCAAAACATCCAAAACCATCCAAGACCACAATATCCATTTCAATGGTTGCAGTTTCATCCAGTTTCAATAGCTATGTATGTATATATATATGTTTTTAAACAGGACATAGTCACATAATCAATATATATATATATATATCAGTACCATGGTACATAGTATCAATCCATAATCATACATGTATATATATACAGTATATATATATATGAATATATGCTCTAATATGATGACATATCTACCCGCATGGGTGTCATGATGGACCCCCGCGCCCTGCGCTGTCCGTCTCTCGGTTGGCCGCATCGATCCACAAACGGACACTGTGCGGCAGGGACTTCACTGCCTGCGGCCGTGACTCCAAGCGGCAAACCATTGGGCGGTCACACCCAGCATTCACCAGTTGGTTTTCAATCCTGACTCAGGCTTTACTGAGTAATTTATCAACTCATCAGTTATTTATCAAGATTATACCAGTGATTAATAGCATGGTGTGACAATCCTCTGTGCTGTCTCCATCCATTTTATTCATAGATTTATTATATGATCAATTAGAGAGAAATATGATTATTCAGATTCTTCACATATCACTGAGAAATACGATCTTTTTAAGATACACATCAATACATTCATAGCATAACATTGCATCATACTACAGCACATGTCACTGAGCACTTAAGGGCACTATCAGCCCCAGTTGAATATCTGAAGCGAGTCATCCAGCGTCATGCGCCATGCAGAAGCCAGCGTAGAGAACCAACAAGTTACCAAAAAACAGAACCAAGCTCTTCAAATCGTTCAACCTTTGGAGGCCAACGCCGAAAGCTGACAGTAAAGCTCGATATAGAGATCCTACAAACACATTGAATACTCGTCCATGTCAACTGAAAAGTCACTAACACGTATATACTCAAAAGTCCAATGATCAAATATAGAGTCCACAAACATCAATGTGTCGCAAGTCTCTAAAACTGTAAACAAGGGATTCAGAGCTGATTCCGTAACTCCAGCTATCTCATTTTGTCATCAATGTATCATCAGTGTCATATACTGCAAATGGAACTTGCTTCAATCTAGACACTCTTTGACACCAACACTTGATGCTTCCTCGCTTCATTGTTCACTATTTCTTCCTTTTGTCTTATCCAAAAAACTCAGCCAACCAGAGAGGTTTGTAAAACACCAACCGTGTACCTGAGTCCTGTCGAAATAACCCCACCCAGAAAAAAAAACAGCACAATTCAGCCAACTCTGCAGAGTCGACTGCAGTTAATCATAACACTGCAGAAGACTAAATGTCTACCGATACGATTCACACCATTCATACCATTCTGATACCTAACTGTATCTAACATCATCTAACTACTAAACTAATCTAAACTAATCTAAACTAATCTAAACAACATACTAGGCCTATCTACCAAACAACATACTGTTGTGCAACTGCGCCAATTTGGTTTCCACTTCAGCTCAGCGCCCCGCGCCTTGGCCAACACGGCCTTGGCGTTCGCGGGTTTCTCCAGGCGAGCGGCCTCAAGCCACACATCCTCACAGGCGAACTGTGGATTCGCAGCATCTTCGGTTTTTTGCATCATGAAAAATCATGTGTTGAATTTATATATATATATATAACGTCCATTATCTATATTATAACGTCTATATATATATACACTATATATGTGGTGTCTTTGTTATATGTTATGTGCATGTTTTGTCTATGTTATGTGTTCTGCTTTTTGTATCTTTATGGTTTTATGCAATCATGGAAACTAAACAGAAGGGATGATCAAACAGAAAAGTTTTGGCGTGCTTGTGTTGTGTTGCGCGAGCCGCATCGTCGGATTCTTGCGACGACTCAAGAGATTCTCCCCCTCACTCCCTGGTGTGTAGATAGCATTGTCTTTGTACATGTTTTCTACACTACAAACTCTTGCACACAATATATCTAGAATCTAGGCAATGCATTCTAGATCATTCTTGCGCAACACATGCTTGCACGGGAACACTTGTATACACAGCATTCTTTTAGACCACCATTTTCTGGAACATAATACAGTGCAGAACCATGCGGAACCTAATTTCCATTCCGGCTCTAATCATAACATTGTTTGAGGCCTTGCATTGGTAAGGGCTGGCCAAAGGCTATTGACAATGAAGCATTGCAAGTGAGCAGTTACAAAGTAATGTTGAAACATGCTGAAAACATGTGTAAGTAGGATCTAATGTTGGTTGAGAGGCAAACAATCGCACTGCAATACCTAACTCGAACTAATAACAAATGACTTTATGTAACTTTGCTACCACTGAGAACCAATAAACATCAATGAAGTATATAATCAGCCAACAATTTGCTAGGTTCATAGTTCATGGCTCAAATGAACAGCGTCCTTATCTTTTGGGACCTAGGATTACATTTTCCAACACCAGGGAAGGGCAGCACCCAAAATCAGGTTTTCCCTTACCTGGTTGGTCAATGGGCATCCGCAAACGTTTGATCAACCATGCTCAACCAGTCAGATGGATCATGACTTTGGCAGGATATGGATGTCTGCAGGTCCTCGTTGTTGGGGCAATGTTTGCATCCTTGCGCAATCAGCTGTCGCGCGGACTGCACCTGGGACTGTTTTCACTGACACTGCACTGGCTTGGAAAAATTAACAGAATAGTTCGTTAACTCAGTCGTTTGAATGAGAGGAAAGGTTGAGCTATTCGAACTCGACAAGAAATTTAGAAAGCTTGACATTTTGAACGCTTGCGAGTTGTTGTCTCACTTCTTTTGCAATTTTCATTGCTTGACAAACGAACCCCAGTCTTTCGGCCAAATGCTATTTTGCACTGAGAAATTTGGGAGAAACACGAAGCGTTGCAGTGTTGGGAAACTACCAATGACTTGGGGAGCACGAGGTACCCCAAAAGGACAATCCAACTAGAATGTTGTAGATCATGGAATCTATAGAGAATCAAATAATTAATTAACAGTACACATTTGTACAACCTCGGATCTGAAGCAACCATCACCAGCCCAGCGGTCGCGGGCTTTGCCTTACCAGCCACCTCCTCTAGACGAGCCGCGGCAATCCAACCTCAGCAATTCATCACAACAGACTCGGTGCAGCGAGACCCTGAGACCCTGGATCTCCAATGGCAATGCCTCATTCCGGCTCATTCGGGTGGCACCAGGGCGGTAGCCGCGGTAGCCCATTCTATTCCAAACTTCCAAGGCAATCCTAAGACAAAACAACAATGACCAAAAACACATGATGTATTCAAATATGACTATGCTCTATAATGTTTCTATTTTTCTTCTATATGATTGTATGATGTAGTTCTCCGGTACTACAGTATGTCGTTTCGCTGCTGTGTTTGGGATTCCCAATCCGTGACAATCCACATGAAAACCAACCCTCTGAAACTGGAAATGAACCCATGAAGTAGCCGCACGCTATCTTTGCGCGTATCAATCCTGGATGTTTTCAGTTTATGTTTGGAGCGCAGTCTTTTTGAAAACTCGCGTTTGGAGGGTATGGAACATCAGCGACTCTACTGAAGGGATGCGACCTCAACAGATGCTTTTTCAAGGTGCAAAGTTGCAACAAAAAGATGCCGCTTTTTGTGTCGCATCTGGCCAGTGCAACCCCGTTTGCACTTACAACTTGAGAGGCAGCAGCGAAGTTGGAAGTTGGAAGTCTCACGCTTGAGTGGATCATCTGTTGGGCCTGTTTTTTGTCCAGGAGTTCGGTCGACCTGTACAGGTTTCTCCAATCAAAAGGTCTCTGCATTTAATGGTTTGGAGCTGACCCCTGCCGGTTTTCGAGGAACAACCCTCCTCAGTTAAGGAATTCAACGATGAAAAAGAAACAACTCACTCCTATATGGCAGAATCCTGGCAAAAAAAACAAATATATCTACCGTGAATTTGGACTTTTCTCCTGTTGCTACAAAAAAGTCATGATTTCGTGGATGAAGCGGCTCGAAAGCATCACATATGAGCCTTCCATACATGGAAAGCGCGGGAACCAACTAGATCCACCCCTATGCCAGAAGTTGAGTGTAGAAACGGCATGAAACAACCATGGTTTGGAGGGTGAAGTTTGGGTCCACATAGATATTTAATGATATTTGGGTGTTCCTCAAACTGCTGGACTTGGACTTCCTACGGAAATGCTGACTCTGGGATGGTTGGGGGGCACCATTCGAGGTGTTGATCATTTTGACCATGGCATCCTGTGAACTCCGCTGGTGCCGAAACGAATCTCCTCTTGTCCCTCCAACCTCCTAAGCTTGGAGGGACATAGGATTCCGATGATTAAATCCAAGTCTGATGGTTCCGACGGCTGTGTACGCAAAGCACGGTCCATATAGTTGGTTCATCATGGTTCATCCACATCTGCAACACCTGACTAGCTATCCAGTTGCTATGAGGATTGGGGTCTCATCTTCCTTGTGAGCTTTCGGCCGGTGCAGAACTTTGTCAGCCAGCACGGTGGGGATGAAACGAAAGGAAAGCAAAAAATGAGACAATACACATCTTCAAAGCAATGCTCACACAATCAGTCTCATTTGGCTTTGGGTCATGCCCCAAACGCACCTGTCTGTGTTGAGATTGCTATCCGCCGACATTCTACTGATATTTGAGGGTATCTGAGGGTATCGCATGCCCATACGACTGACCAACAATATGGAATACTGCGGTATATTCACAATAATCACCCGTATGTTTGTTTTTTGCATCAACTTTGGCATCCCAGTGCGATGTGCCTGAACTATGCCACAAAACCCAAAGAAAAAGCAAAAACCGCTTGGGGTTCCTGCAATTGTGGTCCCTCTGTCCCTCAGGTTCAACTCACGGTAACCAAAAGGAACAACACTAGGGTTGGAGAGCACATGCATTGCCCATGCACGCGAGAAAAAGAGAAAAGAGAGAAGAGGAAAGAGAGAAGGAAGAGAGAACAAGAAAGAGAGAGAGGGAGATAGAAAGAGATACAGAGAGAGAGAGAGAGAGAGAAAGATAGACAAAGAAAGAAAACGTAAAGAAAGAAAGAAAGAAAGAAAGAAAGAAAGAAAGAAAGAAAGAAAGAAAGAAAGAAAGAAAGAAAGAAAGAAAGAAAGAAAGAAAGAAAGAAAGAAGGAAAGAAAGAAAGAAAGATAGAAAGCAATAAAGCAAGAAAACAAGAAAGAAAGAACGAAAGAAAGAAATGAAGAAAGAAAGACACAAACATCACAGAAAGAGTCAGAGAGGGAGAGAGTTGTATTACTCTCTGGTGTCAAACTTATGAAGGGTAGGTCGATAGTATATGTGTGTGCGGGGATAACGGTCACACGGTGATGCGTCAAAAAAGTGTTTTGAAATTAGAACGAAAGGTTTGCGCTGGCTCCAAACAAGAATGTTTCCCGCGATGGCATCAATAGGTTCACCGATGAAGAAACACCAAGGTGCTACTACACCTGAGCGCCGTCATCTTTTTGGGGAAACCGTCCGGCGATTTTTGGTACCTGAAACAGTGACTCTCCACACGTAAGCCCCCTTCAAATATACAAGCAAGTTGGCTCCAAATAGCTAGAGCCATGACACATTTTGATGTCAACAACCTATATTAATATAAAGGCACTTTTACCTAAACAACCCCAACTTACTTTTGAACCAGGAGGTGGCTGACAGTTTTAACAGAATATCATGGCGCACTGGCCACCAGTGAAGGTAGAAAGTGATTCTCACCTTTTCCCGTCTCTCTTCCTCCTTCATAGCTTAAAATCACTCCAGGATATTTTCATAATCTAAAAACCAATCCACAAACTCATAACTTCGCTGAAATCACTTCCAAAGGAAGGGGTTCTATCGATTGGATGGTTTTGGCCGTCCGGGGTACCCCCATGCATTTGGGACATGCCTGCAGGTCAATTAGGTTCGCGCTTGCAGTTCACAGCGTCGGCTTGGGAAGATGTCCAAGGCACACTGCCCTATGTACAAAACCCAGCTCTGTCCAAGGGACAGATGCAAACCTCGAGAATTACAATGGGAGAAGTCTATCAACTTGTCAACATATCCGGTTTCTTCAACACGGTGATTTTGTATGATTTAGACTGGTTCACAGACCAACTATGAGTGTGGCTTCAAACATGTATTGTACAGTTTGCTATGACTACCTGATACTACATGGCATTCATGGCTCGTCACAAGGCGGGATTCGAAGCCGGTCGACCAACTCGAGACTAGGGCGGCACCACTGGCCTCTTGAGGCAGAGCAGAGGATCCAAACCCCAGCAACTCACGTGACGCGCACTGCAGCTGACGATCGAGCAAACAAAGCCTAAGTTGCCGGTCAAGCCGCAACAAAAACAATCCACAGCTATCACAAATTCCCTAGCCTGAACAGAAAAAGGGAAAATCACCACCAATGGTGGTCGGTTCTCTCTGAAAATGATTGATTATCATTATATAATTGTCTATCGTTGATTGCCACATGGTCTCAGGCGTATCAGGAAAAAGTTGGGGCGTCATGGGTGTGAACTCTTGTTTGCTTGCTATACTGAATATTGTATACCACTGCGGGTGCTAGAACTACTTCCACTACGACTGCTACTACTACTACTACTGCTACTGCTGCTACTACCACCGCCTCCTTTTCCTCCTTTCTTTTACTACTACTAATTTTACCTTTGCGCAGGTAAGTATTTGCGCATGTATCATATCTATGCAGCCGATGCTTGTATCGCTTGTATATGTGCAGCAAGATGCAGTAAGTATTCCAACTTGAGTAACTTAACTTAAGTAACTTGGTATTCCAACTTGGGGCTTCAAAAGTCCAGCAACTTCTCCTGGACTGTAGTTCAACTGCTTGAAACTGCGATGGCAGAGTAGCAGCTCCTTGCTGCGGTGCATCACAAAGGTATGGGTTGGACGGTACCTAGGTATGCCCTCAAGATCCTTCAACACTGGTTGACAGGAGTCGCACCCTCCTAAGTCATTGCAGTTGCACGAACAGTACATCAACAATTTCATTTTTATGACCATCTTGGAGCGCCATGTCAGTTGAGGCAACTGCAGGCCTGAATCAAACCACAACAAAGCTGTGATTTCCGGTGACTGCTGATTTGGTGAATCAAAACCAAACACACGAATTAGACGGGAATAACTGGTATGCTTTCATCTCCCAACAGCCATTGACTCGTCTTTGACTGTTGAAAAACTACAGGGGGAAATCAATGAAATCAATTCAATGAAAGCAATTTGATATTACCAACAAGAATCAGCGATGGATGGGACACCCACATCGGGTATGCTATACAAAATACCTGGCACTCACATGGACTGGACGGGGCACCAGTACTATCATGACTCCAAAAAGGATTGCAACTGGGCCCCCTGCCAAGCCTACAGTCACTGGCTTGGTTGATGGGAGAATCTGCAGGACAGCCTTGTTTTCACCACAAATTATAGTGTTATCCTGTACGATCAACCGTTCCTCGCATACAGTGGTCCTACAGATCCTGTCATCAGATTACATCAGTCCATGCAAAACTCGTTGGCTGACAGGAATCCTGACTTCCAAAACAACTCCTCAACCCCCCAGGACTAGTTGAGGCATGTTGAGCTCAAGGATGATTCAGGATGGCATCCTGAGTTCTGGCAACCATGAACCATGAATAACAATCATAAACCATCATCATAAACCATCATAAACCAGCATAAGCCCTCATCATAAAGCATCAGAATTTCCGAGGTCTATGCCATTCTATGCCTGAAATTCTTCACACCTTGTGGGATACAGCTTGAAGCGAGGTCACCCGGTCCTCAGCTTCGAAGTCTACCAGGTGCCTTTCTGCTTGCTCCAACCAGGCCTGTAGCGGTCATGAGCCCTGACAGCCAAAGAGAACCAAATTTCCAAAGGATCCCAAGAACATCCCAAGAACTTCCCAAGATCTATCCCAAGATCTATCCCAAACTGATAGGTTCCACCTCCCAACATCTCACAACTGCTTGCTTTTGGCCTCGCACGTGGTGCTTCCATTCTATTCCAGGTGTACGATACTCTTTGCATGTCGTTGCTTCAGGAGCCATGGCATGCCATGGTGAGTCTCTCAGTTCATGGACCCACCATTCTGCCTCCAAAAAATCCTCGCTCGGCTTCCGTTGAAGCCTCGATTCCGGATGTGATGGAACCATGCTAGGGCAGGGACTGATGCACAATACGGCCACATAAAATCAGAGAATCGTTAGGCAGACTGACTGCATGTGTTGCACAAATATGTCCATCTACTTTTCTATATCATCCCATCAGCTATTGGGTTGGCAATTCCTGCAGGTAATCAAATACTTCATAACGTCTAGCCCCCTTTCTACTTACACAAGCTTTGATTGACTTTCACATGAGGAACAACAAATCTCATTTACGAATAATGCATCCTGTCGTTTGTCGTTGGGTCTATGTGTGTAAAATTATAAGAATAACTAAAAATACACATTGCACATGTTTTCACATCATATATCCCCACTGATTCAACCTGTTCCCGCTGAGCCGCACGACTGATCAACCACGCTGGCCGAGCAACTTGGCGCAGGCCCAAAGAAGTCGGGTCAACTGTGCGGGTGTGAAGCGCCCCAGCTGCTGCCGGGCAGAAGACAGGAGGGCAGTCACCTCGGTTCTGCAGCTGGAAACATCACAACATGAAACAATATGGCTATGGGTCAATATTAACTAACAAATAAGGGGGGATAATGACCAACAAAACTATATGAAAAGCTGAGAACTGGATAGAACCAACAACCGATACATAATTGTGCTAAAAATATGGAACTGGTCAGTTTATGTCATTCTAACATATTCTAACCCGCAACAAACATCGATGCAAAAAGTCAACAAAACGCTGTGGCTCAGATGGGGTGATCAGAAAGTCTCGGAGATGACGAGCATAGCGAACCTGTAATCATCTGTATTCCAGGAATGATCACTTCACATTATCGTTTGGCTGCTCGTCAGCCTCGTTGCAGCAGTGGTTGGCCAATCTCGGATGGTCAGCAACACCGTTTCGTGCCTTGGGACCGAACACCTGGTTGTTGAAAGCAGATGCTGATGCTCCTGCGGGAGTGCACTTGTACAATAGTACCCCTGTCCTCATCAGAAAGTTGCCACCAAGGAGTCAGCAAACAGAAAGAGTCCTCTTAGGCAGACCTTCGAAGCCGCAAGGAACTGACCCGTGGCAAGCAGGGAAAGATCCTTGGCATGGATACCAGCCAACGACCCAGCCGACAGTTGCATCGACCACTGGCGGGAGTGCTCGTGCTATTCAGGGACCCCTGGAGGCAAGATTCCAGTCGCAAGATGACAAGATTCAGGCTCTGCAGAATGACTTGGCCACTCTCACAAAGGCCACAGAAGACAAATCAAACCAGACCATGGCACATATCCAGAGGGTTGAGCAGAGCCAACAGCACCATCAGACACAAGTCCAAGAAGCTTTGCAACAGGTGAAGTCGGACCTGGACACGGCATGGTCTCACACGTTGAAACAGCATTCAACTAGAATGGATCAGAAGTTTGATGAGTTGAAGGCATTGATGGTTGCAGCAACCAAGAGAAGACAGCCGGAGCGTGGGGAGGAGGACATGTCAGATTCTTGACTAGGCCAACAGCCCAAGCCTTTTGCCAAAGCAACTTGTTCCGCCAAACTCTTCTTGGGAGGTTGGTTTTTGTGGTTGCTAGTCGTTTTTGGGCAATTGATGGGAATTGTCCATGCTGATTTGTTAAGATTTGCTACTTTTGCGATGTCACCAGGGAGCGACATTCAAGTTCCGACTGCCATGTGTGAAGATGTCTGCATTCTGTGCCCAGGAGCAGGAAAGCTTAGGATGACATTCCGCCAAGGCAGACATGAATCTTTTTTGCACATGACTGAGGAGGGAACCTCAGTCGATGACACTTTTTCCATGTACCGCTTGCATGCTGATCATGCATTTCCGTGTTTGGCCTCCGTCGTGACGGCCCCATTTCCATATGCCCTTTTTGTTGAGCCTTTGCAGTTTTGTGAGTTTGATGTAGCTGATGAAAGGTCCATCACAGTTCAAAGACATGGTGAAGCCAGACATCCAGGACCTGAAGCAGATGTCACGAAGATTCGATTTGCCATCACGAATCCGACATCAATCGTCAGCAAACGTGACACATATCGAAATATCCTCCGTAGCTGTCAACCAAATGTGATTGCTTGCTCAGAGACAGCTGCGACAAAAATAGCGCAACGGTCGTTTGGTCATGCGATGAGGCAGGAGCTTCGATATCAACAGTGGTCACCTCCTGTTGCGGATCATGTTGAAAGATCTGATGGAATGCCTAGCCTACGGGGAAGAGCAGGAGGGACAGCTTTGTTTTCTGCCTTCCCCATGAGACCAGCCATTGCAACGGTGCCCCCACACTGGGAATCGACCACAAGGATCGTCCATTCGGTTTTGACCGTAGGGGGGATACAGATTCAGTGCATAGTGATTTATGGTTTGCCAGCAAATAGGACAGGGGCCCAGCAATTCAACTCCGAATTGGTAGACATTGCTTTGGATGCAGCGCTGCAACTGCCGATTCCTTCCATACTTTTGGGTGACTTTAACGGGAACCCTCTTAATTGGAATTGCGGAGATCGAATGCGCCAGCTGGGCTACCTAGGACTGGATACCAAACACCAGTTGCTGTATGACAAACCTATGCCGTCCACGTGCAGGGAGGCCAGCACCATTGACCTCGCATTTGTGTCCCTTCAGATGCATGACTGGATTGATAACATCAGTGTCATTTCGGAACCCTACTTTGATGCCCATAAGGTAGTGCTGTTTGATGTCAAGGTCCCCGTTCGAGAACTCCGAATGAAACGCTATGTGATGCCAAAGACTTTCCTTGAGTTTGATATGAATCAAGAACTTTGGATATCCAAATATGCTGAGATTCATGATGCCAGTGCACCAGGCAGCCTGCAGCAGTGGGCTGAACAGGTAGAACGGTCAATAGATGCATGCCTTAGAGAGCAAAAACGCACTGATTCCACCTTGCCTTGCGGACTTCCGAAGAGATGCAGAGGTAGGTGTCGCATCCCGAAGCAAAAGATGGTAAGCATGACCACTCTTACAGTCAAAGGCAGGCCATCCGACTATCATCCTAGCCTGGAGGTACACACCAGATTGACACAACAGATGGTCAAACAGGTACGAAGACTCGAGAGTTTGTTGCGATTGCTTGGGAAACCCAACCTTACAGAGTTGCAGGAAGAAGCTGCCAGAGCTGACTGGGCAGCGGTACGGAAGTGTACTGCCTTTGCGCCTGATTTTCTGCAATGGTGCTTTGATAACCTTGCTCTAGGACCTATATCGGTGAAATATCCCACACACGATCAGGTGTTTGCAATCAGCCAACTTGCGAAGTTCCATACTGATGCGGCTCTCCAGATGGACAAGCAGGTTTGGCTGCAGAAGCTTGCGTTCGATAGGAGACTGGATCATCTTCACAGAGGTAATGCTAGAGCTTTTGCTAGACTGAAACAAGGTGAGTCCCAACCCTTGCAGCATGTACAAATTCCCCGTGAAGACACAGCCATTGTGCATGTACAAGAGTGTGGTAACTTGCTGCTCTACCTTGGCCAACCGGGCCGTTTCTCGAAACACCAGATGTTGCAAGTTGATGGAACCAATGCCCGAATCCTTTCATCGGATGACTTCTCACTGGTAGTGCAACCATCAGGAGAATTGAGGGATTGGCCACATGAGGTGGACGTCTCGCAACTAGTGCAAACGACAAGTACTAGAGACATCATGAACGAACTCGACCAATTCTGGCAACAATTTTGGTTGGTTGATGAGCCTGACACCACAGATCAGGACACGCTTGCACATGTTTTGAACCATATGCCATGCTCTATCATTCCTTCAGATGTGGACTTCTATGCTGATGAGTTGTGGCTGCAGTCGGTGAGGGATTTGAACAGCAACTCTGCCAAAGGTCTGGATTGCATATCGGCTGCTGAATTGCAGCATCTCCCCAGAGAAGCGATCTTGAGTCTGAGGGATGTGGTGCGTGACAACGTGCATTGCTTTGACCACCTCATGATTGCAAAGACCCACCCAGTCCCGAAGGGTCAGCAGCCGGTGGGAGCACAGCAGGTTCGACCAATTACAGTGCTACCCCAAACATATCGCTTGTGGAGTAGAACTGTTTCTTTCATGCTGCTGCAAATACTGTCGATGCAGATGCCGCCAGCAGTGACGGGGTTTTTACCATGCAGAGGCCCCATGGATAGTTCCTTTGCATTTCAGCATGTCATTGAAAAATCCCAGTGGCACCAGCAAGCAAGGTCGGGAATCAGTATAGACCTGGTGAAATGTTTTAACACCATAAAGAGGCCAGTGGTGTTGAGGATGTTGCGTAGACTTGGAGCATCCCAAGAGCTTATAGATAGATGGGCTGCGGCTTTGTCCTTCCTCAAGAGGACGTGGGCAGTGAACATGATGGCTTCAGAAGTGCAGTCAACGAACTGCGGCCTCCCGGAGGGCGATGCGCTCTCTGTGATAGGAATGCTCTGCGTTTCATTTGCCTGGATATGCTACATAGAGCAGTATGAACCTTCTGCGTGCATTCTTAGCTATGCGGACAACTGGGGGTGGCATGTGGATGTTCCACTGAAACACAGAGCCATCATCCAACTGACTGTTGAATTTGTGACTATGTGCGGCATGACGGTGGATTGGAACAAGAGCTGGGCATGGGCAACCGACCCTACCCATGCAGCGAGTCTGCAGAGGTTGCTTCGTGAAAATGTGGAGACCTCACAGGTGCTCTGCCAAAGAACTGCCACCGAACTGGGAGCACAGCACACCTATGGTGGACAGGCAAGGTTGGGCAAACTGCATGACCGATTGGCTGAAGCTACCAAAAGGCTTCAAGTGCTGTCCCAGATGCCTCATTCATTTGAAGTTAAAACGCACTTGGTCAAGTCGGGAATCTTTCCAGCTGCATTCTATGGTACGGAGCTGCTGCCACTTGGAGTGTCACACACAGATGCCATTAGAACACAAACATGTACAGCCCTCCTAGGCACGTCTCGCAATCGAAACACATATGTGACAATGCTGTGTGTGCCGGATCTGCTTGACCCCGAGCTTTTTGTGATCAAGCAGGCGATACTGGCATCTAGACGATTCCTGCTTCAGGCTGATGAGATAACCAGGAAGCAGTTCCTGGAAATTGTGTGTCAGCATGATGGTTCTTCGCACAGGTGCAGGGGGCCAGCAGGTGCGTTGCGACATTACCTCAACCGAGTCGACTGGACTCTAGATGCAGATGGCCAACTGCACGTAGGAGCTTTCAGGAAATTTTCACTGCTTGAACTTAGCCCTGCGAAAATCACCAAGTTCTTGTTGACTGCATGGAGTGAGGACCTCTTGACCCTGCATGCCACCCGCAAAGAATGGAAGGGATGTCAACCGATCCACCCGCTTGAAACACAGCGAGTGATCAAAGCCTTTGATCCTAAGCATCGTAGAGCATTGCTTAATGAAGTAGGAGGAGCCTTTCAGACATGCCAACAGCAGTCGAAGTGGGATCCACAGGTTTCGGAGACCTGTGCATTTTGCAATGAGGTTGATACCAGGGAACATAGGATATACACATGTGCGGCCACCCAGCATGTCCGTGTAGAACATGCGAATCTCCTGGAAAGGGTGCAGGACCACGGATACATATATCATGAACTGCCTGTTATTTTTCGTGACTTTGATACTGAATTTCTACATACCTTCATGGACCATTTGGTTGAGCCGATGCTGGATGAAACCCTACACACCCGGTTGAAGCAACTGCAATCATTTGGACATCAATTGAGATTTTACACTGATGGGAGCTGCCTGAACCCCACCATTTCAGACGCTTCCCATGCTGCTATTGCCATTGTTTTTGACAGCTCTGCAAATCAGGATGAGAGACAACAATTAGCAGCGCGATGGAATGCCAACATGGCTGTGCCAACTCTCAAAACCATTTTGGCGACGAGAATTCCTGGACAGCAATCCATCCATAGAGCAGAACTCCTTGCCATCATAGTTTTGTGTGAACATTTTGATGACTTGGATATTGCGACAGATTCGCAAATGGCCATCTCCTTGGGTAACAAATGTGTCATGCTGCGAAACCCCAGGGAATTGTATAACCATTCTGAACCGGACCTGGCTTTGCGACTATGGACTGCGGTGAGAACGGGTCGCTACATTTTCAGGAAGGTGAAAGCTCATACTGACATTGCTGCTTGTGATGATCTTCAGATGAGATATGACAGAATTGGTAACATGTATGCAGATGAGTCGGCTCAAAAGGTCTGTCGTGAATTTAACTTGCGATTGATTGAGGATGCCCAGGGGGTTGCGAATCGACTGGGTACACAACACGATCTTCTGCGTGGCTACTTTACATACTTTCTGGACTTGCAGATGGCATGTGCGAAGATGAAGAAACAGACACACCAGCTTGACCAACACGAACTGGAACAGGATGGAAGAGAAACGGTCTCTGCCAGACTGGCGAGATATACTCTGACTGAGATCTGGCAAGCGGGAACTCCGACTTATGATCATTCTAAAGATAATGCCTGGGGAGCAACCTGGGGAAGACTCTTCTTCAACTGGCTTGGGAATGTCAGATGGCCCTCGGCTGAGAGTGATGTTGCGGACCAACATGTTGGAATTACGTGGATTGAACTGGCGATATCGCTGATGCTCTGGTCGAAACAGTGGCTGCCGCTCCGACGTAAGGGCAGAGATGACAGAGACGTCCTCATTGTCTTTGCTAATTTGGACGAACTGGCAGGATACCAGGTAAAGCTTTCAGAATTTGCAGAAACAGTTTCCCAAATGTTCACTCAGTTTTCTTCGCTTGTCGATGTGGAGATTATCCCGCCGCTAGGGCGGAGGCTGGTGACCTCGGCCTATATTCAGGGCTTTGTGATACATTCTGCAGGCCTGGCTCAAAGGCCTATGTTGCCGAACCAAGCTGAGGTGGCAGACCTCCTAGCTGGCTACTTGAAAACCCACAAAGGGCCGGCATGGACAGCACTGCTTGACTTGGGATTTCGATGTGACACCACTTTGCTTGAGGACATCAGAGCAGAAACGCGCGGTTTCTGGAGTGACAGATGCCTTAAGTCTCAAAGAAGTGCAATGAAGCTGAGGCGAGTGTCTACGGATGTTGGCCAGACGAGATTAGTGTTTCACTGACCACCTGACCAAGACAGACCCTGTCGCTCCACTCTGCTGAGTCGGGCGGCCGGACGACTGACAGGTGTGCGGGTCAATATTAACTAACAAATAAGGGGGGATAATGACCAACAAAACTATATGAAAAGCTGAGAACTGGATAGAACCAACAACCGATACATAATTGTGCTAAAAATATGGAACTGGTCAGTTTATGTCATTCTAACATATTCTAACCCGCAACAAACATCGATGCAAAAAGTCAACAAAACGCTGTGGCTCAGATGGGGTGATCAGAAAGTCTCGGAGATGACGAGCATAGCGAACCTGTAATCATCTGTATTCCAGGAATGATCACTTCACATTATCACATTAGATTCCTTGTGCATCTTTTGACTCCTCATAAAGTGCTCACCCAGCACAGCCGTAGGAATTGGGCCCGTTGCCTGCTCTTCTCCAGGATTGTAGTTGAAGCGTGCACAAGACCAAAGGATACCGGAGAGACCTCCCAGGCAACTTTGGACAATGAACATTCTGAAGCCCAAACTGGGATGCAGATTTTGAACAAGATCTTCATAGTCTAACTTCAAATCATCATCTCTAAGCAATGCACGGCATGGTTTAATCGCAGATTCATATGGAATTTTGATTGGCGCATGGCAGCGTGGCATGGCAGCTGATCCATCCCGGCCGCATTCCTGGATCCCGGGAACCGAGTAGGCGCCTTGTGCTCCACAGTAATCAAAAGCTGGCACTGTTCCTGCAGATCACTTGATGATCTGGTTGAAAGATATTAGTCAACCACTCAACCATCCCAAATCCTGCCGAAGAATAAAACATATTTGAAGCCAAACAACTAGGTGATGGTGATGGATGAGTTGCAAAGGGTCTAAACGAAAACAAACCCATAAATAGCATGAACAGAATATCATGTCTAAGAAAGAAATATATGGCCAAGTAATCCATTTCGTCCATTGACAAAGCTCAACCTAATACTGAATACGTTCTTGTGGTAGGTTGTCTGTTTTGGCAATTGATTTGCTTGCTAGTTGGGCGCTGTTGCTTTTGATTTGTGAGCAGGACTCTGATGGAAAGTGCTTGCTCATGCTTGCTCCCTACTTGTACTAACCCGAGAGGAATGTGCGCGGGCTTCAAAACCATACTTGTGTCTATTCGCTCTTGACTTGAAATGATTAATCGTGTTGAAAAGAATGAGGGATATCCTTGCCAGAATCGACATTGGCAATGTTCTACACGACTATAGATCTTTTGAAAAACCACCTTCAACCGCCTAACATATTGAATACGATGTTAACAATCCGATATTTAACATCAGGACCGCGAAGACCTCCTCATGACCCCCACTTATTGGTTTGGCGGAATTCCCTTGAAATATTCTTCCATTTTCTTCCATATTATTCAGGGAGAAAAGGATGAAAAGGGGAAAAAAATGGGGAATCGGAGGCATCCAGTGGCCATAAGGAAGGGCCCTCCGCTGTTCGGGCCCAGGCATGCGCAAGCATGTCGCTTGATGTTGGTTCAGGATTCTTGGTTTATTTCCGTCAAATCAGATCATATCTATACTGTACATAATTATGCATATTTACTAATATTTACTGAATTTACTGTATATAATTATATATCTATACTGTATATAATTATGAGGTTCTGATTGATATGGCTCGAGCTGCTCAAAGGTTAGGCTGTGAGGATCGGCATGATCTTTCCACAAGACTTGGATGGTCTGGATACGTCTGGACCAATGAGTTCAATTGTGTGTCTCCACATCCCAATATCCGTAGCTTGAAAGAAGGAATATCTTGGCATGAGGTCCGGGGCTGATACACGTGAGGATTGGCCGCAATGCTTTTGCACAGTCAGCCCCTACGTGCTGGTTAAAGTCCATTGCTGCCATCAGCACCAACAAGACCCATGACAGCGGCAGCAGTGCTTTCATCCAAGTCTCTGCTCAGCTTTTCCATGACACGTTTTATGAAGGCGGTGCCTGGGAGGCCGTCGACTGCATCCGAAATGGTCATGTGCTGTGTAGCACCCTGTACTGCTACCATCCACACCAGTCAGTAGATGTCAATGTTGTGAGATTATGACGGTATGCTAACCACATGTTACCTACCTCCAAAGTCTAGATGCAATTGGAGCAGCTTGTAGATGTTCAACATCTATTGTTTGATTCACGCGCTCCTCTTAGCTTGAGGGGACAAACCAGCAAGTAAGACTCAGCCATAAAAAAATACAAAAGTACACGTTGCATCATTGTTGGTGGGGAGTCAACAATTTTCCGGAATCGATCATGTTCATCCTCCTGGCTATAAACACAAATGACTTGAATTTGCTGCCTCTCTTCGAAACACATGAAACAAAACCCTGTGAAAAAAAACACGATAATAATGTGAACCGGAACGTAGTATTGAATCCTCATGAAAAGGATACTTGATGAAAGTTGAAATGCTAAGTCGGTTGCCAAGTTTTAATCCCCATCTTAAACCCCATGGTTGCACCAGAAACCAGCAACAAATCAAATATGCGTAGAACAATGGTCTACAAGACCATGTCCACCCCATCGAATTTTCTGAGTTCAACTGCTAACTGTCACCAACTCATGAATGAACAATTTCCGAGAAAAGTCCTGAAAAATCCATGCGATTCTTTCTTTCTCCAACAGCCACAACCAGCATGGAAACCCAATGTGGACCACCGCTCCATGCCGCTGAGGTGCCTGGATTGTGGCCCAGCAAGCCATAAACCCACAGGACATAGGACAACCCCCGTGGACCTCGGAGACTCAAAAAGGCAAACAGCATCTTTGTGAAAGCGGCATTGTAAATGAAGTTTTTATGCAAACAAGCATGCAAATGTAAGTAATATTTGATAATATAACTGTCTATTTGACAGACCAGTCGTTGCGCTGAGAAAGACAAACCAAACGCACAAAAGAGCACAACTGAAACATACTAGCCCGCTTTGTGCAAAAGGAAAAAGTCCAACAACATCCAACGACAACAATGTCCACGATATGCAAACAAAAAAACACGGAAGCGAACGCTTTCCTTGCCACTCCTCCAGCCGATCCCCCAACTCCACCCTCGAAAAATCCAAAGATCAACGCCATCAACAAACCTGGCAGCCAATTTGACCCAGGTTTGCATTTGAACGGAGCAAAAAAGAACAAGAGCCGGATCAATACCAATATATGCCAAGAAATAAGTAGGTGAATCTCCCAACAGAGACTATTCTCATCATTTTTTGGATGTTGACTAGGGGTTCAGTATGCAATGCGTAATATCCACATATTTCAAATGTTCACAAATGCCCCGATTAGTTGGTTGCATTCCTTGTATATATTCAGAACGTTTTGGAACCTACAGTGGTAACACTCCTGCACCACCAAGCGTAGTTTGAATCCAAGGAACGAAGCTCCGTAAGTTCTCGATTGGTTCGACAAGGCAAGGCCCGTAGCAGTGCAAGACTGGGATCCAACTGTAACTTGTTGCAAGACCACCTCAGCAAGTCGTGGAGGCGTTCGATCGCTTAGTTACGAATCCAAAAGCATCAGCCCTGGAAGGCATACAACATCATACAATCCTTAAAGGCATACAACCAATCATGCAAGAATGACCATTATACTGATAGCGGCTGCCAAAGTCTGGTTTGTTTGCGTTGGTTAGCCACTATGCAACAATGTTCCCACTATGTGCTCTGCAGCAGCCAATAGATTGCCACTTGCAAGGCATTTAACAGTGATCTACCACGCGTTTGACAGCTACCCAAGTGACCACAGGCACCCAAACTGATAACTGGTCGTACGGCACAAACTGGGCATTCAAAAAATGAATGCACATGTGTATGTTCCGGCTCATATTTGCAAACTGACCATGCTGATAAATATACATGGCAAACAGGTTGCTCGGTTGGCTGGTGGACTTTTGAAGGACAAGAAGTCAAAGGCTACAAGAGTCTTCAAGTTCCTACTGTAGGGTGGACTTCTTTAGAAACTGCTGATTCCCACTAAAGCACTTCTGGCGGCAGCGTTCTACAGTAGATGGTGCGGGGCCCCTATTGCAATGGACGGCAGTTGCTCAACTGCGCAGTGAAAAGCGTGGCGGAAACTCCAAAAGCAAATGATTCAATGAATGCCTGGGGCATCTGTCTGGCTGATGCACGACATGCCATGAGAAAACACGGTTACATAAGAAC
Organism: Symbiodinium kawagutii; assembly: GCA_009767595.1. Taxonomy (NCBI): domain Eukaryota; class Dinophyceae; order Suessiales; family Symbiodiniaceae; genus Symbiodinium; species Symbiodinium kawagutii. The sequence goes on from VSDK01028738.1 coordinate 30,186, forward strand.
AGTGGTCAGGATGATGTCTGGTCATCCCCTTGCACTAGCACACTGCAATGCGGACTGCAAAATCTAATCAAAAATGGTGGGAAGGAAACCATAATAAATCATCAGCCCTAATAGACAACACCTGTTTTTTGTCTCCAATCCGAATAACACACCCCCTCCGGGCAAGTGGCACTTTTATTGGGGGAGAATCTGGCTTTTGTTGTATGCTGTTTTCCTGTTGGCTTTCAAATGCCACAATTGCCGACGGCAATTGATGACATCAAAAAACATGCCAGTCCAAGTTAGCTTTTCAGGAATGGTGGATTAGCATTGCTCAGGGAGTTGGAGACTTCCGTTCCAAGCATCTAATCCTCGGTTCTAACATGTTCGAAGGGTTCTCTTTGTTTAAAATGAGAACCCTCTCGTATAGTGAAACATAGTGAACCCTATTCTGTGCCATGCTACCTGTGCCAGTTGTGGATAAATCAAAATCCTCAGGTCACTTCGTTCCAATGGCACTCTATCGACGGGTAGCTGCTGGTGACGTGGCAATACACTGGCTCTCCGTGTCTTCATGTGCCGAAGCATGATATTGATACTTACTGGTTCATTGAATCTTCAAAATATATTGTGTAATTTCATTTAATTAAATATATAAACAAATAAATGAACACGTATATATATATATATACAGTATTTTCACAATATACACATACAATATCATACATGCAGTATATGGAAGCTGAACACAGCCACTCTCGGGACCAAGGCACAACAGACTTGCGAGCTTCGCAGGTTCGAAACCTCAGCCAGATGTGCTTCCGATGCCATCCTACGCAATATAGGGAGACCCCCAAATCATCGAATAGTAACCATTTATAGTAATAGTAACTATTTATAGTACTAAATGGTCCATTATTTGGGGTTCCCAATTTTGAGAACAATGCGATACAATGAGTATATGGACCCGTCAAGACTTTGGAATCCGTTACATCACCCCACCAAAAAGGGAGAAACGCAGATCTTTCAATGAACGATCTCAGGATGAACCATACCACCAAATTCTTCTGGGTCCCTATTGACCGAAAAATTGAGGATCAGCTCAGACATGGGACAAAATGGCCACCCAACAAACGTGACGCGCGATAAAGCTGCTGGTATCGTTTGTCATGGTGTTGTCCCACCAGCAAGCCCCATGGGGGCATAACCTCCCTCAATGGAAATCTGAGCAGTCGACTTTTCCCCCTGAAGATCTGAAGCGAGTGCAACTTTGATTCGAGGGGGATTGTCTCTGCAATTCTTGAGGCTCAGTCAATTCACACTGCAATGAAAGTCCTGGATTTTTCCTGGCAGAGCTGTGTAAAGCTGCGCCATGGATCTTCAGCTGCAACCAGGATGCTATCAAGCTGTGCTTCCGCCTCCTGCAACAGCGGTCTCAACTGTTCACCAGCTTCAACATTCAGTTTCGCAAAGGCCCAAAGCAGGTTTGCAATATCCACCTCAGAGTTGAAACTGGGCCGCTCAAATAGTCATCAACAATGCTTGCCTCATGACCCCATCAGTGCAGAGCTGTCCGGAAGATGATCTCTATTCGGTTTCGGAAGGATGAAGCGCCATTGCCATCTGCTCTTATGATAGATACAGTAGTCAATTAAAAAACATAGGACCAAACCAAACATGTCCATAGGGGTGATGAAATGGATGATCGCAGTATGGGGGGGTACCTTAGGATACCCCCTGTGCAGACCTAGCAGATTGTAGTCTTTTACTATTCCTGTATACCTCCACATGGCTGCGCTAAATCAATCCACGATGTGGACTACGAGTGGAATAGAAAATAGCAGAAGAAGCAAACAAGACAAGGGTCGGATAAAAAACGTAAATCATTTTTGGGGTGCCGGACTAGTCAAACACCCGTGAAGGAACTGAAATGGAAACTCAGCACGTTCAAAACCCTGCAAACCAACAAACCCGGAGAGTCGTCTTCGTCTTGAAGCTTTTGAACCAAAGTGTTCATGGATTACGACCTGTTCAAATGTCACTTTAAGGTGCTACAACAAAGAGGCCTTGAAAGCCTTTCCTTCAGACCTTGAAATGGCTTAATAACACCTTTCTCCCTAAGGCCTTTCCTTGTAATCTGCAGCTTCCACTGTCGCCCCTGTGCAGGCTCCAGCCCCTTCTGCTATGACACATGGTGCCCCTGAATTCGATCGATTGGAACACCACAAACTGAACAACATAGCGTATCATAACCGTTGCAGCTATAAACTACGAGAAAGGCCACAACCAACACCTTGGATCATTTTTGTATATACACATACAACATCATAATCATCATCATCATCATCATCATCATCATCATCATCATCATCATCATCGGCGGGGTATGTTCCCATTTGTGATGCAAAGCAGCATGGCTCATCATAGTGTATACCGTATACATTTACATACTATATATGTTTTTCAAACATATGAATATGTAACATATGTATATATAATATATACATATATATATATATACAGGCCATGGTTGGGTCCAACCACAACACCAAAACTGAACTTGAACATATCAGAACCCCATGAATGTGACAAGTGGCAGGAGCAAAACTATGAACAATTTCCAGTGAACGAGCCACTACCTCGGCGAACAGTGTGGCTTGGGCACCAAGTTGGCGAGCGATTGAATCTGATGCGGTCCGCCAGGACGGAAACTCACTGCAACTAAGTGAGACAAAGGTCTCACTTGCTCTGTGACTCAATTGACTCAATGTGCAATGTATCCCAATTGCATTTCTGCTGAACGGTCTCCCAGTGAGCCTCGTCACACTCAGTACTCCTAAACGCGGAAGTCATTGCAATTTTTCCGTTTTGATGCAAATCACAGTGGCACACCGTCGCAACTGGGGTCCTTGCAAAAGTCCTTGCGACAGACTTTTCCCAATGGCACACCGAGATAAACCAATCAAAAAATGATTGAAAATTAGAAGCTCTGGCTGCAAATCCCACTGGCACACCGTCACGAAAGAATCAAAGTTTTGTGTCGAAGTTTTGTTCATCAAAAGCAAGCGTTTCAACGTTAGATCTGCATGGCAGGGACGATTTCAAGCACCACCTTGTCAAGGAACTTGCAATGTGTCTTGTGAACGTGCCTTTGGAAGCAAACCCGCATGGCACACCATGGTTGACAAGTCGTCAAATCTATTTAAAAATTGTTGAAAATCATCAGTTTTGGCTGCAAATCCCAATGGAACACCATCATGAAAGCATCAAACCTTTGTACCGAAGTTTTGTTCATCAAAAGCAAGCGTTTCAATATTAGATCTGCATGTCAGGGACGATTTCAAGCACCACCTTGTCAAGGAACTTGCCATGTGTCTTGTGAACATGCTTTTGGTAACGAATCTGTGTGCGGCTGGCTGTTCATCGAAGATGTGCCTCTAGGTTTGTTGGATTGATGTTGGATTTTGGCGCAGTGGGCAAACAGAATGGCACACCATGCTTGGGATTGTTTCACCACTAGCTTAAAGGAATGCTCGCAGAGATGCTTTAGGAGAAAATCGGCCGCGCAAACGAGGTCCAAACGAGGTTCAAACGAGGTCCAAACGAGGTTCAACACCATAACTGAGTGACCATGGGCACCTTTGCAGAACCAGCAGAGCCGGCAGCAGCAGCACCAGCAGCAGCAGCAGTAGCAGTAGCAGTAGCAGTAGCAGAACCAGCAGCAG
>VSDK01028738.1:49618-65991 GCA_009767595.1 Symbiodinium kawagutii
TTCCTGCTTCATTCATGTGTTGCTTGTAGTATCATGTTTCATGATTTGTCAGTATAGTTTTCGGGTGGGAAATAAATCAATACATTCATGAGCAGCTGCATGCAGCTAGTTCTTGGGATTGGGCATCTCTTTTTCCCAGGAAAAGAGGGTTGGAACTCCATGTATTGTTTCCCAAGTCTGCTTCGAAACACTTTGCATGTCGGCATTCAACCGACATCTTTTCTAGGAAATGCTTCTGGATTTCTGAAGGCGTTTCGGCTTCTGCCATTCTCAGTGTCACCAGGTCTTCACTGTCTGGGGTCAGCCAGCTTAGCCTTCTCTATGATGGTCATTGCTAACTTTTCCAGCGATTTTGCAGAGAAAGGAACTTTGAAGTAAGAACATGTACAAATAACTTTTGGTGAAGGAATGTCTACCCCGAATTGCTGTGTTCATAATTCTTGAGTACCCCTACGTATCATTTTGAGGTCTGCCACTATTAAGTGCTGTTGTAAATGCTGGTTGCTGGGGTCCCACCGCGACACCACCGCAGACCCTTAGCGGCGCTGCGGCTCACCGTTTGACCCGTCACGCTGTCCATGATCCTGAAGCGCAGTTGTCTCAGCCCAGATTGGCAAAGCTGGTTGCAGCTTGTCACATCAGTTGGATCTATATTATATTTATATATTTTTTTTTTTTGAATGGTTGGCGAAGTTGGCAAAGTTGGCGAATAGGTACAGTATTTGCTGCTTGGCTAAAGCTTCAATATTGATCCACTGGATGGTTCAAGTCACAAAATTGTTATCCAATCGCCCCCCGAAAAAATGCAGTTGCAGTTCACATTCTCAGAACTGACATCTGCCATGGGCACCTTTACCGAAAATACGAAACTGGACATGTCCCCCGTTTGAAACCAAGCAGTTGGTTTAGCGCATAGTCCTCAAACGCAACAAGAAAACAATTCTATGCAAAATTCTTGATGATGCATGAAAATCATTGAAAATGCATAATTCACGAAATACGTTTACACAGTTGGCAAATGATGCGTCGATACAATGCCCAAGTAATGAGCAAACACATGCTGATGATAGAAAAATAATGGCACCCATGCATGAATATATATGAACAGTCATGTTTGATACCCTGTTCAGGCCCGGTTCTACTCTTCCCTCAATTCACAAGAAACACATTGAGAATCGGATAGCATCTGCTTCAGACTTCCGCACAAGAAACATAAAGCTGCACTGAAGGCAAAAGGCTGAGTTGTATGTTTCTGTTGCAATCTACACTCATTAAGGTAGAGCAAGAATACAAGCTCAGACCCCCTATGAATAAACCAGCGGATTGTTAATCCAGTGTTGGCATTATAGGCTTAAAAGGTTATTGAAAAATCCAAGGGTTCAATTTTGTTGGGAAGCGATTTAGGTACCCTAGCATATCAACAGCCCAGTATCTCCGCTGACTCCTGTAATTGCTACAACCGTCTGCAAATCATCTCAGTCACACCCTGCAGGTGTTGAGCTGCTGCGGGAACATGAGAAAAGCAGGGAGCAGCTCAGCCTTTTTGTCCGAGGCATCGGTATCATGGAAGCTGAAGCTTGGGAGGGAGCAGATATTCATAAAGGCCTTTTCCATCACACATGCTCACATACAGCGACCTACTGTCCACCAGGACATCCAGAGGCTCCAGCTCTTCAGGACAAGCCAAGACTTCGGTCCAGGCGGCGTCGCCTGGATGGAAGGCCCAGACCTTCTGCCCTTCGTAGTCAGCCACGTAGATCTTTTCGTTTTCTGTCACGAAGAGGCCGGTCAGCTCAGAATCCTCCTTGCTCGGTGCCTCGCCCACCACCACAGGTTCTGCCTCACCTGGCTTGAGGCGTAAGATGCGGCTGTTGGCACGGTCCGAAAGGTAGATCACTTCCTCCTCGGTCACAAAGAAGCTGTAGGCATCAAACTGCAGCCTTGCGGGGAGGTCGTTGCTGGCAATCACTGGCTGCAGCCTTGCACCCACCAATTTCTGTACTGAGCCTCCATCTTGAGTTAGGGCATAAACGGCTCCAGTTGGCAAGCAAGACACTTTCACTATGTCAACATCACTGAGCACCACGTTTCCAGATCCGTTTTCAAAGCTGACAAGCCTGGAGTGGTTGTAGTCGACCACAAGCATTTGACCCTCTGGAGACAAAGACACCCTGCAATCTGGCCCCAAATCATTCACTCCGTTTACTCTGGCACCTTTTCCTGCAACAGCTTGGCTCTCGGCGTCTCCAGGCTTCCAGCGCAAGATGCTGGAGCCACTGGGAGGGTCAAAGGTGGCAGAATACATGGCACCATCGTGCCAATGCATAAAGGAGGCATTCGGCAACACTCTCCGTGGAGCTTGCGAACTGGCGCCAAGGTCTGGTGACCAGTTCTGCAAACAACGCCTCTTTGGTTGAAAGGCATCTGGAGTATTTGTTAGGCTGCGTTTCTTATGAAACTGTAAAGCTTCCTTAACTTCTCTCTGAAGATCATGACCAACTGGGCCGATGGATGCAGACAGGTGCCGGAGCCGGGTCAAATTGCTTGACGAGAGGGATTGAAAATCAATGTGGTGCAGCAGCCCTACCAAGCCATCACCCCGGTCTTTCGATCTATTGAACCAGTTGAAAAGCCCCTTCACAACTACCTCCTCGTGAGACACTGTCAAGTCGGCACGTCGCAAAATCCGACCAAGCTGACCCGTGGTCAATTCGAGATAGTCGTCAAGCTCGATGCACATCTCAAAGTTTGCAGCAACCTTCTGTTCACATTTCGCACTCAATTCATGCAGGTCCCGAGCATGTCGCAAAACCTTTAGAGCTGTTACGACAGACGCGCTGTCCAAAGCAGCACAAAGCCCTGCCTCAATCATCCCTGCTAACTCCGGAAAATTGTACGCGTCTGCCAATCGCAGAAGCTCCAACGAATCTTCCAATTCTACCTGGAGTTCGCCACAGTAAATGTAATCCAGTAATGCCAACACCACTGCGTCAGAAGCTTCCATTTGCACGGGCTGCCCTTGCTGAACCTGATTTGCTTCTTGAAATGGTCCAACTAGCATGTTCTTGAGGTCTGCGCTGGCCGCACAAAGAACGGCTTTGTGAGCCCTGTGCTCTGTGCCACTGCGGCTCTTCACTGCCACATCACAAAGCTGGCCCTCCTTGCGGAAGCCTTGCAGCTGCTTAAAGACGCTCGCTTGATGCTGGGCCAAATTTGAATACTCAAGCGTCAACGCTACCATGGCAGCTCTCAAATGGACATCAAGCCGTTGGCCGGCTTGGCAGTTTGTGAATCCCAAGTGCTTACACCAATTGGCTTGTAAAGAACATGTTGAGATTGGATGCAAAAAGTGACAGTTGTTTATCAACAGCTACAACTATGCAACGTTTGGTGGAAAAGCTTACAGTACAAGATAATCTTCATCTTACTCAAAAAGAGTTCTGTTATTCAATGCAGTTCAAAACGGTAACTTCTGCAGTATAACATGTCTGTGGATGTTCTCTGTTTGCAAGTGAATGCCTTTTTTCGCTGTCATGACGGAGCCAAATATCATCCATTGCATCTTGCCCACCTTGATGGGACCCACGACCAGTTCATCATTCTGCAGCTGGTCACCCACGCTGTGATCCAAGTTCCGGGCTCTATCAGTTGATATGGGCCATGGGTCATCGTTGTGTTTGGCTGTGTTTGGTGGTTCCAATCAGTTCTGGTGTAGCAACAGGGAGCCATGCCAATTTGAGAGATCCAACCCAAAGAAATTTGCGCACCTTTTCTTGGAGGCTGAATCGATTCTTTATCAGCAAATATTGACCCCGAATCTTGGCTATCCTTGACGTCGCCGCCAAATGATATTGGTAATGCGACTTGCCTATCCTTCACCCCACTATTCTCCCGCTGACATCGATCGATAGATATTCTGTTGATGCCTTGTTTCTCCAAATCGGGCCACCCTCAAATCATCCAATATTGATAATCTGTAGAACTGAGCCAAGCATTTTGGGGGGTCCCTATGTTGAGAAAACATCTCCTGATCATCGAGCGGGTCAGAAATTAAGTGATGAGCTTGTAGATCTGACCAAAGATCCAGTTGCCCATCTGCGTGGGCGGTTCTTGCGTCACTTGGATGCAGACGTGTACATCATTTCTGACTGTAGCTGTAGCATGTGAACCGTGCATGTAAACATGCAAATCTGTAGGTATACACATGTATGTGCAAATCACAATCAGGTAGCTAAGTGTTTCCATCGTATGACTTGGTTGTGCAGGTTTCTTCCCTCTGTTTATATCACTGGTTTCCCCGACAGGCTGCTGGAATCCAACATTGCAATGGTCACCAATCTGCCTGAACTAAGTTCAACAACACAGTCTTTTGATCTTTTTCATTCAATCTTTTCCAACATTCAAGTCTTCAGCGATAGACTTTTTGAAAACTCCCACACTCGACCAACCCCTGAGACCTAGATGGGTTTGGGTCATCCTTAAGACTATAGCAGTTGTCAAAACTCTGCACGCTGAACCTCCAGAAGCTCGCGGAAGGCATTGCATATAAGGATCATTCAAGATCCAAAACAGTGGGATGTTCGTTTACCTCCGTGTTAGTGATACGTGGTCTTGACGGACCAACACCCAGATTAGTTCTTGTGCCATGAAAATCTGTTGCTGATGACCTCTTTCTCACATATTTTTTTCTTGCAATCATTCCTTTCATTTCTCCACCCGACCCCTATCTCCATCCCTATTCCCCCTGGTCTTACTTCTTGGAGAACTCGGGAAGGGCTTGGATCGTTCAATTCGACTTGGAATACTGGTATGATCATTCTATTCACCCAACTGCTGTTCAAAGCAATGACAATCACCCCAAAGAATTCCAGAGACCATGGTTGTGGTGAAACAAATACGGCCAGGATTCACCAGCAGAACAGCAGCTGACAACCCTAGCAGCATATTCACAGCTTCCTTTACAATCCACAGGTATTTTTCCGATAATGTTTCCCACTAAAAGGCACAGTAAGTTGGTAGTTTTGGAGTGTACATATTTGGAGCACTGTGCATGTGGGGAGTTTCTTGAAGTTCAAAGGAGTTTGTTTACAGTAACGAAAGAAGTAATGACAGAAGTTTTGAAGTTTTAAGGAGTTTGTTAAAAAGGCACATAATCTATACAATTATCATCTATAATCATAATATATCATAATTGATCTATATAATTAGTTTATTTGTTTCAAGGAGTGCTGTCTCCAACAAACCCATGGCACAACGGCACAACGGCACCGCTTCCGCGCCTGTCCAACTTCACCGCCAGCACGGTGCCTCGGGCTTCGCCCAACTCGTTCAGCGAACCGCCCACGCTGTGCGGCGTCATGGGCCTTGCATCCCAAGCTGTGGACATCGTGGAAAGATGAAGGCAACAACTCATCTCTTGCAGATTTTGTTTGTACAATTCTTTATGCCTATTAAGAGTTGTCAAACATGTTTAATCTATTATAACATATTATAACAAATCTATTCAACCGAGCCCTGAACACCATCTTCACTTGACAACATATCCAACTTCCTGCCGTTCCAATCACTTGCGAACATGCGAGTCGTGAGTGATTCCTGAAAATCTTGTAAGCATGAAGCATCATCCAAAAGTCGCGTGCATACATCTGTGCATATGTAAGAATGATACAAGAACTTCAGTGTCAAACAAATTCTGCTGGACCAAAGGGCAAAACAGTTCTCAAATTTAAAAAACGACACAAGGTTGGAATGAGTTGATTTGAGAGCGCAAAGTACCACCAGGGAATGCTCCGAGCACCCAGGCGTGTGTGGCGTACCATAGCCCGGAGTGCGCATACCTGCGCAGCACTGTCCAAGCTGAACTTTGAAGATCTTAGGAGCTCCCTCTTGGACGACTGAACTGTGTGCTACTGCCATTTACTGCCTCTATGCTTTGTATATACAGCCTTTGCGCTGCCCGCATGACATTAGATATGCTACCTATGTCACACCTATATGCTACATGCATATTGCAACCACCATCAATACCCCCCAACCCATACCCCATCACAGATCCCACAACATCCACAACCACGGGCGCTTGCCTCTAGAGGGTATGTCTGACTATGACCATGGCGGAGGGGTGTGTGGAACACTGGAGCGCATATTGTGTATGTATGGTATGTATACTGTGTCTGTTTGTGTCTGTTGAACAAATGAAAAGGATATGATGTGATGTAATATGAGATGATATGATTTGATATAATACACAAATGTGCATGAGTCAACCTTGTCAAATCTGGTTTCCAAGTCCAAAAGTTGGCACTTGGGTAGGACAAAGTGCTTTCCAACTGGCACCCGCAGAGATGGAATGAGCACCGCTGTTTGATCAACAAGTGCCCGATGATCCCAATGCATTTTTCGGACTCACTTTACAAAGACTCGTCTTGTCACAATTGTCACTTCATCACTTCATATTTTCACGCTATATTACTTCCATTCACCTCATCACTTCTTCAGGTGCTTTCGGGTGTGATACCAACCTGGGCCCAGCCGCATCCAGCCACCTGGTGTGCGCATCCCACCGTGGGGTGTGCGAGCACCCATTGGAGTGGCCATGCCCATGGGCGTCGCCATGCCCATGGGAGTGTGCATGCCCTGAGGCGAGCCCGGAGCCCCTGGGTATCTCCTGAGACTGCTGTTCTCGCAAGAAATCTTTGGGACATGAGCTAGAAATTTGAAGAAATCTATAGAAATCTCCGGCAAACCAATGAACTGGAAATCTCCGGCAAACAAGACTGCCGGGAGCTTGCATAAATCTGCCTGTGACCAATGGTCCCTAAGTTTGAATCATTTGAACATCGTCAACCCATTGGATGATTTGTTAAAGCCCGGTAGGCAATCACCAGGCAATTGCTTATGTACTTGCCCATCATTCATTGAACGGGCTGCATAACACATGCGGGAAGAGGATGCTCTGAATAGTCGTGTTACCATACCGTACCTACTACACCTCAGAATTTGATGGCTTCTCCAAGGCGTCCGCGCTGAAATACACTACTGAAATACACTGAAATGATTCAACCATATTCAACCGGGTTGTTTTAGGGTACAAACATCAATTGAAAGCTCCTCATGGACCACACATGTGCAATGTCTAGGATGAACCACCAAGACCTCCAGTGCTAGCTGCTTGGCTTTGACCATTTTGCTTTGGTGCTGCCCAGCGCATGGGCAAAGACAAAGCAATATATCACGTTTCTTGGTGGTAGGTGAACCATGGTGCCCCAACATTTCTAGAACAGCTTTGCTACTTCCGGCTCCCAGCTTCCCAGTTTTACAGCTTCCCCAAGTGCCGTGCCATGGGTGTTCTGGCCATGGGTGTGTGCGCCATCGGGGTTCCCCTCAGCAGCACCAAAGGCATCGAAAACACGAGGCATGCACAGGATATTGAGCACATGGAAGGATATTTAGGTCCTAAATTTGACCGCTTGCGAATTGACTCAGACCTCCACGGTCAAGCTTGGGGATCTTCATAACAGTTGATATGAGCACATCAGGTAGTAACACCTTCATAAGTCCTTACAGAAACAATGGAAAAAATGCATTCACTACACTAAAATGAATCGAAAACGGATTCAGTACACTCAGTAAGCATCCTGAATGTAGAAGCTTAGCATACTAAGTACTCAGCATAGCTGGTGAACGTAAGCAGCAGAGGCAACAGCTCAGTTCGTAGATGAAGTCTCCAAGTCTCCAGCATTCCGGACATCGGTGTGGCCATTCCCATGGGTGTGTGCATTCCCATTGGGGTGTGCATACCTGTCACAAGCACGGAATCAAAGGAGCAACAAGGGCAACATGCAACCAACAAAGAAGCACTAACAACCAGCCTCTACTGGAATCACTGAAATCCTACAGTCCAAAAGTGGATGTTAGGGCACTTCTTTGGCGTGATCAAGCTTTTAGATAGTTATTCAATGCTAGTACCTGTAGCTTATTGCTTGGTAACTTCAAGACAACATTTTAAAAGTTCTCAATGAGATTATCCCACGATTGATTAGCGATCTCTTTTTATCAGGAGATGCTCATAACTTCACATAACTTCTATATCTGGCATGGACGTTCATCCCTGTGCGCAGCACGGTGAGAGACTGGGCCCCAGGCTCACACTGTCGGATCCCACAAAAATGTGGGTGCCAAAATCTTCCCAAGTAGATAGTACCAACCACATTCATTGACACTGCAAGGTGTTTGTGTCTGTGTGCGTTTCGATGCATTGTAATGGAGTAAGGGAATCAACGAAACTTGGTTTAGACCTTTACCTGAGAAGTGTAAGCCCCTAGAATATAGCCTACCAGCAATAGTTGCTTCCTATGCCACTGAGTTTAAATACATGAAATCTATGTTGTATGACAAGCTGTAGAGACTCTCTTGCTTGGTTGGACCTACATCGTCTCGATCTTAACATCTGCTGGGCTCCTTCCCCCATTGACCAACAATCACTTCCTCTACTGGTTATCAGCTCGTGTGTCGCTCAGCCTCCAAATTAAGTCATTCACGTTGACATGATAAGTGGTTGGTACCTATTCTCGGTCGACCATCCAGCAGTCAACCATGACTGGATTAGAATCGCTTCCGAAATATCAATGAAAGAGAAGTATGTAACGAATCCTTGCGAAAATCATGATTAATCAAGAGAAGCTTAAGGAAAACAATTCATCCTACAAAAAGACAATAAACATGAATACACATGAAAATACCAAGTCAAAACGCTAGTCCAGGCTAGTCACCTCTGGTCAAGGCAGTCAAGCGGCTAGTCAAGTGGCCAGTCAAAGATAGTCAAGTCTTTAGTCAATCTATTAAAGCCCAGTCAAAAAGAAGTCAGCAAGTCAGGTTGGCGAGTGAAGTGGCTAGTCAAGTTGGCTAGTCAAGTTGGCTAGTCAAGTCGCTGGTCAACCAGTCACCTGGTCTAAGGAATCCAGTGAGACCACCTTTATAGGCACGAGTGTTCTTTTGATAGGTACAACGGATAGGTGGCTTCTCCCTTCGAAACTTCAGCCCGGAAACAAACAGTTTGTGAACCCCGAAAAGCACGTAAGAACATGACCCCAATCTGAATGGGGGGCCCAAATGGACTCAGTAAAACCCCAAACTCCCACCAAGGTTGATTGCAGGGGCGGTGGTGCTTGTGTTCCAAGATACAGGCTGAAAAATCTGCCAAATGGCTTTGACAAAAAAGGTTCAAAATTACAAGGAACCAATAGGGACTAGTCTGGAACTGCTGCACGTAGGAAAGAAATCCAGGCCACCAGGCGATCCTGGGATTTGGGCCACCCGAGCTGCGAACATCGCGGTCGCAGCTCACCAACATGCTGGCTGTGCCCATGGGAGTAGACATTCCCATCGGAGATCGCAATCCCATTGGCGTTCGCAAACCCATGGGAGTGCGCAAGCCTCGGCTCAGCACTGCAGATGACAAGTTGCAGTGCTAGGTGTTGATTTATGTATCCAATATCTGACAACTAGGGGCCGACAAGACAAGGGGTCACTGACAATCCACCATGAAAGGCTTCACTACAGCGGGGAAAACACCACCGTGAGGATCTCCCAAATCTTGCACTTTCACAAAAACAGGATGATCATCTGTAGAAGGTATGAATGTGTCAAAAAGCGAGGGATTTTGAAAATTACCACAACATCCTGAATAGCGAACACACCGAGAATCATCCAGGCCCTCCTGACAAACAAAATCGCTGAGGTAGTGTGAGTTTCACTCACCCAGCCAAGGCATACCGTGGTTGGGATGACCAAAACAAAAGGACTCGCCTACCTACTACTTGTCATCACTTGTCCTAGTTCAAATCGCTTTGGTCAAAAAAGTAACAAATGCAGCGTGTCCTGTCTTCTTTGGTTCCTCTTGAGAATTCGAGTACCTTCCTATCCGACAATCTGGCTGCACTTACATTGCGACACATGGATACCCTCTGAAAGCTAACTTTAATACCAGAAGTCTAAAATCACTGCTGTCAATAGACAAACTACCAAAGGGTCAGAGTCATGTCAAAACCAAGAATCGAAGTCCCACGTCAAGGATGGTAATCCGCAGCATTAAGCTGCTAGCAGCACAAATTGACCAAGGGCTGGGTTCTAGGTTCGAAAAAAAAGTCGCAAAATTACTGAATAAATGAAGGGAGAAACTAAAGAAGGAGAAGTGAAACTACTTGGACAAACTAGATCGCTGATCCTTTCAGCTTTCCAAGTTGCAATACAGCGGGACTTCCCCACCAAAAGAGTTTGTGGGTACCCACGTAGGAATTACAATACAAGCCAAACAAGTGTGAAACCATTCATTGAACTGATGTTGGTTTCATGGGGGATGGTATTGCACAGTTCATGAACCTGATCGTAATCCCACAAAGATCAGGGAAAAAAACAATTTCACTCCGGAACCAACAGGTCTCGCTGTGCAAAATCAATTGTTGTTGCCTCCTGCCCTCTCTGAGTGCGTCAGACCCATAGGAGATCGCATACCTCATGGGCATCAAACTGAGCTGTCTGTCATGGAGTCGCTGGTCTAATTTGGTCGTGTTTCGTCTGTTTCATATGTGGTCTTGGTCCAAAGCAGAGTTGGTTTTGCAGATTTGTCAAATTGTCAACATTATGTTTGATTCACAGACGACGGCTTGTGAGATTCATGGGCATATGTTTGTATCAATATGGTAAAATACGATATCTCATGGTGTTTCCCATGTCATAATTCAGAGATGTTCAGAGCATGTCTACATCAATGGTGGTTCGTGGATTGGTTCACCGAACAAATGCACCAATCGTCTCCTTCTCCAAAATACATATATCACAACCATTATTGTTGGTCAACCATTAGTAGCTCAGTGATCCTAATTTTTCCACAGCTGAATGTGCCACCATGAGTTATCCCATGTTATTCCCCTTTTGGTTAACATCTGCGATCAACTTCGAAACCTGAGGACGAGCTGACCACCTGAGGGTCCCGGCCACCCATTGGAGTTCTCATGCCCATCGGAGTTCCAAAACCTGGCGGCGCTGATGCCGTTCTGACACCGAGGCATTTTGTTGCCTAGTGATAGCGACACTATTCGTGTGCATGTATGCATGCAAATCTATGTGTGCATTGCGCGCACTTATGCATGTACCTATGCATGTAAGCCTGCGTCTGCATACGCTTACATCTGCGCATGTAAAAACATTCGCTTGTCTGCCTGGTTCTCTGTCCATCTGCTGCCTCCTTGTCTGTTTGCACTCATGTAAATATATATATATATATATTTACATGTTTGTTGCTTGTAGCTTAGTATCATCTGGAGTTCGATACATGTCTTCATGCATGCGCATGCGCCAACTAACGGTGGTGAATACCCATCTGGCAAGATCCTCAACTAATAAAACTAATTTACATAGTTCATGTTGCAGTCCCCGCGTTATCTAGTCATAGACGAAACATGCCCGTGTCCATTCTAGGCTTCTGATGTTGAAATGAACCCACTACTTCGTTTTTGTATTTGCAGATCATGTAACTTCTGTATCCTTATGTTTTTTTGTGTCTATAATTGACACTTGCCCTGTGTGGCTTCAAGCCCTGTGCGGCTTCCACCTCGGAACAACTGCTTTGGTGATCCCAAGTCCCAATGTACTAGTTCCCAACAAAAAATGACCCTGGAAGAATGCCTTTTTGCATGTCCCAGTTTGATGTACGGTTGAAACTTACTAGTTCATCATGTATATTTGAAGCAACTGAACTTTGAATATTTGGAACAACTTTTCCTGAACTATCTAAAAGATATTGTTGTTAATTCATCAACACTCAAACTGTTATTTTTTATCATTTCCAATTCATTTTCCCCAAGAAAATACTAGCAAATCGGTATTACCATATCAGCAACTTTTTTGTCCAAAGAAATCAAAGAAATTTCAGAACTACTACGTTTTCAAAATCCAAGTCCCACAATCCATGGCTAATCATTGAGGGCACAATGACATTTACCAAACTACGCATTGTTTCACGACAGTGTCTCATCTCATCCCCTTCGTGACGCAAGGACTTTTTGTAGAGCGGGTAACGCATTGATGCAAATTTTTCCACATCAAAATCTTGATTCCCCACAAGACTGGACGTTGGGAGGGCTTCAGCGTCAAAATGACTGGGTTGCTTGACGCATGAAACACTAAAGGAGCATGACAGCCGCTTTGGGGATACCCCGCTCAAAAACCAGAGTGGGCCATGTACAGGGCCGACAATGGAGCAGCTGGAAAATTGAAACTGCACACAATATGGAAACTTAAAGCGCCACAGGTTGTCGACTGGAGTGGGGGCCCGTGGGCGTGAGCACATGCGATGCGAGCAGGCAAGGCTGAGCAGCCACAGCACCCACCGTAGTGAAAGTTGTAATATTTCAATTCTCTGTTCCTGTTGCTGCTATTACTCTTCTTGTTTGCATTCTACGTTTTCTTTGAACCGCGCACGACAAATGGCATGATGTACCCGCTCCCGTCTTCCACGGGGCCCGGACGCCTCAGAGCCATTGAGCCTTCCTCCTGAAAGTCCTGCCGGGCCCTTCGAAAAGTTCAACTCGCCATCTTTCGGGCCGATCGCTTTGACGTCAGGGCGATCGACCTCATAGATGGCACTACTCTTTGCACCATGAATTTCTTCTATCAATCTGCCCGTGGGACACCCCAGGCGGCGCGCCTTCTATTTCATTAATTGGTTCAATTTCTTCTATCTTATTGTCCTTTCCTATCAGCGTATTTGTTTTCAAGGCAGCGCGGACCGCAGCAAGGCTGACAGCGTCTTGATTTGGCAATTCGACCGAGCGCTCTCGAGCTTTTGCTCCAAGAGGCCGGCGAATGCGCAAACCGTCTGCTTGTTTTTCGCTCTCCTGCAACCTTTGCGCAATAACAAATTTAGAATCTCCCTCCAGTGGCTTGTTTGAGGTTCGAAGCTGCTCTGGCATCGGGAAAGCAATTTCCCGTAAAGCACCCCAGCCCGGTGCCCCAGCACGACAATGCATTGTGGGACATAAACTTGGCCTAAAGTCAGCTGTAGTTCCCACCCGCTGCAGGGCAGCCACTTCCTCGGATAGGCGTCTTAACCCCGGTGGAGCCCCTATCTCATTACAACACCAGCGAGCCTACCCCCGCTGGAGTCCCTATCTGACTACAACACCAACGGGCCTAAAATTATTGCGCCTTACTTGAAGAGCTATCCTGCAAACTGCATTCCTGAAATAGTTTGACGAATGGGATCCACATGACACTTTTTATGACTTCATGGTTTCTGATGGTTCATGTTGTTTGTGTGAATGGTGCTTCATGATGGCTAGCAATCAACGATCAGCAAACAGCTCTCAATATACGCATCAGCCCCTTGCAGCCGGTGGCCAACCCCATCACCAGCCCAGTTGATCGTTGCCCCCGCCTTGAAGACTGTCCCCGCATTTTTTTGGGGGAATTGTCGGGAGTATGGGCTAGGCTGGTCGGCACCAGTAAGGGCCTGAACTGTTTGGGAAGGGCAACTGATAAACCGCTTGTCGCTTGGATTTCAACAAAGCAAAGGGGTCGCGTGGCTTCACCAACTACCCCACAATCATCTTTCATGACCCTGATTCTACTTTGGCCCCTGAAGAGGCAAAGCGAGAAAGACCGTCAAGCTCAGACATTCCTTCGCCAAAATTGCATAGGGGGGAAAAAGTTTCTTGGCATCCTGGAATGGAGACGCGCAGAGTTGAATGTCAGAATGTAAAAACCATCACCTGCGGACTGAAAATCCCGGTTCTGCGGTTGTGACCGTATAGCCTTCTCGCCTTGGCACAGAGTGTGTTTTTGATAGATGAGTTGAGTGAGTGAAGACTGAGATTTGCATAGTGTGTGGTGCGTTTCTGGGTTTCCGACATTTCCGCCTTCCACCCAAGTGCTTATGGTGGGCGGGCGGAGGTACACCTTTTTCGCATCGGTTCCCAGTCCTGCGCAGCATTGAGGTTGATTTATCGATTGGAACGACTGATGTCGGGGCACCTTGTCGGGAGTGGGTCTTCATGAATCTTTTGTCTGCAGAAGTCGCCTCGTTGAATTTGAATTTTTACGTTTAAACTTTTTCGCTGAGTGCAGAATGCTTCTTGCGATGCCTCTGAGGTCGCGGCCGTGGGCGATTCTGCAGAACTTGGACCAATTTCCCTTTTCGCAAGCTTCAGCACTTTGGCCTGAGATGTGCACTTGATGAGTGAACGTCTGCGGTGATCGGTTTTTATGTTTCATTGTGAGCTGAGTGTTTGGCTGGAAGCTTCGGTGGCTCAGGTTTCTTTGCCTAGCAAGCGGTGGGATTGGTAAGTGTTAGTTTTTGGGGGTTAGTCTTATTGTTAAGAACTTGATTCAGTTGATAAATTTGCCTGCACGCACCGATGAAGTTTGGCAGCCTGAAAGCGCGAGATGACAATTTGGTGAATTCCTTATAAGGTCTGCAACTGTGCTGGTCGCCTTAGCCGCTGCCTTCTTGCGCTGGTTGCGCCAGCGTCGCTCTTCTCCCACCAATTCCTTGGTAATTGGATCAGATCTTGTTATTTGTCATTACCAGATCGAAGTTATGCATTGAAGTAAAAATAAAGCACACGCAAAGGAGTTGAAGGACTGAGTCTCCGGCGAAAGGACGGTGGTAGTCGATGAAGGGGCGTGCAATGGGCATTGGCAAAACCTCGTGGTGGAATGTGGGAATGCGGTGTAAGTTTGTGTGTGTAGTGATGGGTTTGCTGAGGTTACACTGAGCTCTGCACTGGACTCTTTGGCCCCTTCAAGGACTTCGCCTGCGCTGAAAAGCGGCTTCATTCTCCATGTTTGATGTGAGGGATGGGCCTGCGGGCGAAAAAGCTTTTGGAAAAAGATCTTCAATCGCTCGCCGTTCGCTCTCGAGCTCTGTGGGCGCCATCTTGGCCAAGGTCAAACACTTTGTCTAACCACTTTCGTCATCTTTCATCTGTCTTCGGGAACCTGGGGCGCGGGAACCCAGGGCTATAGGTTCCGGGAACCCGGCAAGCCAGAGTTTTTTTTGGGCAATTCCGGGAACCCAACGTTCTAGGAGATATAGGTTTTCGTTTACCGGTCCCAAAAACATCAGCTGAACCAACCTCAAGCTGTGCCATTGACATGTCTTAGGCGCAAAAACCTGAACACATTTCATGCCAGAACGAAAATAGGAGCTAAACCCAGGGCAGTGGATGACCTCAAACCAGTGAGTTAGCCAAGCCAGGCGACAGACTGACGGTCTCCACAAAGGGCTTTCCCAGGCATCAGGTTAGTTCAGGTTTTCAGCACGCTTACACTTGGGACCGAGCACTTGACCATGACATATTTAACAGCTCGATGTAGTAAAACCAATGCAAACACATCGTTTCGGGAACATGACAAAATCATTTCGTGTTTATGACGTCACTTCATGAACATTCTAAGGTGATTTCATGCTTATGAAAGCATCCCGCGAACAGGACAAGACGTGATTATCTGTTGAATGTGAGAATTATCTGTTGAATGTGAGAAAAAATGTGAGTGCAAGGGGCACCTGTTCTTGTGGGAACAGACTTTGGAAGAACTACGAAGTCACTAACTAAAAATACATATGTGATCGACCTCCTAATCAACCGTGCCATCCAGTGAATTCGTCAAGCCAAACATCCCGGCCACAAATCATATTACGCCAACCGCTGTTGGGGATCTACGCCGGCTTATTTTTCAATGTACCGCACGTATATCAAAACGGGTCCATTGATATTTGATATTTTTTTGGCCAAGTTTATGTTCTCAACGTTCGCAGTCCGCCAAAACATCAGATCAATATTGCCATTGCATGTATCCCGATGTGTCCCGATTGCTTGCCTAAGTCCAAACCGTTTTTGCACTCCTATTGCTGTTTGTACCGATCAACCAACAGCTGATGGGATACCAAAGCTGTCTTCTCTGCTGGTGCTTGGCAAAACTCTGATCTAAAAACCCATCCACTAGTGAATTAGTACCTTGTTAGTACCTCTGATTGGTTCTAGGCATTGCTATACTACTGTTGGCTACATAGCATTAATGGCAAACAACGCTAACAATCGCAATACCATCCAATACCAACTTGCAACTATATGATCCTGTGTTCATTATTGCTGTAGTAGTGACTAGTATTGGTATGTCTTGCCAAGTTTTGTCACCATTGCTTGGAAACCTGGGCAACAGAAAAGCATCAACTTCTTGTTGTCATTGCAACATTCATAGCTACCAAGCCAGCTATGACTTCTGCCGTCTCATCCCCAGTAACTCAAATTCATTGGTTCCATGACTCCCAGCCCGCTCCGTGCCGTTTGCACCTCCCATGGGCGTAGCTGAAC